>CM053515.1:33868440-33978815 GCA_028627145.1 Eidolon dupreanum
GTTTTTGTCATCATTGGTGCCCATCAGGTATGCCTGAAGTCAGAGATCTATCCCTGGTCATTCTGGTTATGTAAACCAAAACCAAACAAAGAAATCTTGTTGTTTAGTCAAGTCATACTAATTTAGGTTTCTGTCACTAACCAACACAGTGATCAAGCCCAGGGTGGACACACAAACTGAAATCAGACACAGCTGACTTAGAGAAGTAGGGGCATTCCCAGTGGTCTGTCTCCTCAACAAAACTACAAATTCCCAACAGATGGGACCAACTCCTGACCTCAGGCCTGACCGATAACTCTTTATGTCTAACACAGTAACAAGAATATAAGAAACAATCAGGAAAACTTGGTGATGAACCCTTATAATACTATACATTTTCAAATGCTGCTGTACAATCTTCTCAAGTCTTGTATTCTCAAGGAGCAGCTCTCAAAATGAGCCAGGTATTGTTGACCTTCAAGACTGGGGAAGGTTCTAGTCCAAGTCCCAGCGAGCGTGGGCCAGAGCTTCCCAAAGCAGCCCATGACTGGTGAAGCCTTTTCCTTTCCTGCTCACCTGCAGTCCTTGCCCTGACAGAGGCCGCTCTCATCCTCCAGCACCGCAAGAGTAAGTATGAAAGAGGAACCATGAATTGGAAACCCACAGGTGCATGGTGGTTTTAAACACGTCCACAAATTCTTTGGCACTCTTTCCTCAAAAGGCAGGTCTAATTCCCCTTCATAGGAGTCAGCCTCAACGACTCACTTCTAATGAAGAGAATGTGGAAGAAGGCACTCTGCATGACTTCTCAGGCCAGTCAGAAAGGCAATACATTCTCCCACTGGCTTGCGACATCCTTACCACCCAGTGTGGAAGTCAAGCAGCCACATGGAAATCCAGGTACAGATCCCAGCTGAGGTCCTGGACACCTACCAGCATCCCCCGCCGGACATGGAGAGAGCCTTTGGATGATCCCAGCCTCCCAACCCACACTTAGTGAAATAGAGACCAACTGTCCTTACCTGGTCCTGCCAAAATCGCAGATTCATGGGCAAAATCAGCACTTTAAGCTACAGAGTTTTAGTGGTAGTTTGTAACACAGCCATAGATAACTGGAACAAAATGGAAGAGATAATATAGTCCAACTTACCCAGCTGACAGGTGAGAAAAAGTCCAGGAGATGGACATGACTTGCCCCCAAGGTGACCCAGAGTGGGACAGGGACCCAGATCTCCTGATGGCAAGTCTAGTGCTCTTTGCATCCCCTGCCTGGGCCTCATTCCAACCCTTGCCTCCTGACCTCTCTGTGAAGATGAAAGCCTGTCACCAAAGATGGAGGGATAGAAACATAAAAAGATCCTGGTTCCAGAAACATCCCTGAGAAGCCACACTAGCCTGGACCGCCCACCTCTGGAATTAGCATCCAGGGAAAATAAACCTTCATAAGGTTAAGTTATGGTTTCTATCATCTGCAGCCAAATGCGTGCCTGACACACTGTCTCTCAGATGGCACTGGATTCAAAGTCCTACTGTGGTGTTTCCAATTTATTTTGTTACCGAGCTGCAACTCCAGAGGCCAATCTGAGGGAGCTTCCCACTGCCAAGCTTGCTGCCAGCATTGCCCGTCTATTCACAGCAAGCTGATCCTCGCCCGTTCTCAGCCCTGTAGCTGACCCTGGCATCCAGCATGCTCCCTCTGGCCAGAAAAGGATCAAAGGTACCTGGGCTGCAGTCACTGAGCTACTACACCAGACTCACCATGGGTGGCCCAAGCCCTCAGAGGTGTGACTGCACAAATTACACGGCGCCCCCAACTGACAACCAGAATGGGGAGGCCCCCAGCAGAAGGGCGTGACTGTACCCCATACACCCATAAGCACAAAGGCTGGCTGAGGTGTGTCATCTGCTGACGTGAGTGAGGTTTGCCTGGGATCCCTTTTTTGGGTTCTATCCCAGCCAAGGCCCGAGATTACCCTGTGCAGAATTGAGAAACTGAGGGCAGGTGCATTTTCTGCTGAATCTGTTTACCTGGTAGTGATTTAGTCTTATCCCTTTAAAAACAATCAGGTCTTTGGAGGAATCTCTGATATCCATCCCTGGGTATGGCTCACTACCTTAATCTAAAAAACATGGGGGTGGAAATGGCCTTTTAGAAGGCACCTTGCAGAGATGGAGCAGCGGGAGTGCCCTTCCACCTAATGCCACCTACATTCAGTCAAAAGGACCCCGAGATGCCCTGATAAAAAAGCTCTGGAAACACACACTCAGGCTAATCCCTGCCAAGTCTAAGCTCCCTGAGTTGCAGTTTACAGAGGTGTCTGCATGTTACATTTCTCAGGTAATACGGTCACCTCATAAAAGTGAGGCAGCTATTATCATCCTCATTTTACAGATGAGGAAAGTGAGTCTCAAGATATTGAAGGTACTTGTCCAAGGCCACATATGAGAGAATGGGTGCCATGGACTGAATGCTTGTGTCCCCCAAAATTTCTATGTTGAAGTCCTAACCCCAATGTGATGATATTTGGAGGTGGGGCCTTTGGGAGGTGCTCAGGTTTGGAAGAAGTCACGAGAGTGGAGCCTCGTGATTGGATTAGTATCCTTATAAGAAGAAGAAGGGACTAGAAGAACTCCTGCTCTCTCAACCATACGAGCACACAGCAAAGCTGTGGAGAGAGTGGGAATTATAGTCTCTCCCTCATGTTAACCATTTTTAAGCGTACAGTTTGGAGGCACTAAGTGCATTCACATCGTCGTGCATCCATTACTTCCATCCATCTCCAGAACGTTTTCATCATCTAAACTGAAACGCTGTACTGATTAAGCAACTTTCCATTCCCCCTCTCACACTGTTGGCAACCACCATTGTACTTTCTGTCCCTGTAAATTTGACTACTCTAAGGGCCTCATATAAATAGAATCACGCAGCTTTGTCCTGTTGTGACTGGCTCATTTCACTTAACACAATGTCCTCCACATACATCCACATGTGTCACAATTTCCTTCCTTTTTAAGGCTGAATAATAGTCCATCGTATGAATGTGCTACATTCTGTTTTTCTGTTCTTTGTATCACGACTCATCCTTGTCATTAGTGCCAAGGAACTGAACATGGAAAGCACCTCCTCCCTTGTCAGAAACTGGTCCCAGATGGCGTGTTCACTTGTCAGAGTGTAGCCTCTGTCCACCAGCTCCACTTGAAGGGACAGCTCCTGCAGAAACACACATGAACAGGAGGTGCACTACCTAACTGTGGAGTTATTTTTTTTCTAACTTCCAGTTTGTCAGAGACTGATACTTCTGTGAAATAAAATAAAATGAAGTAGTAGAAAAATGAAATTAAAGAAAACCCAAAACATAAAATACTAGCCTATTTTTTTATTATTAGATTCAACGGACATAAAATTACCAGTTAAATGGCTATAAAAGTTTCCAAACACTCTCAATTTCTCTCCTAATCTTGTTGTAGACCCATAACAAGAGCCGGCACCCATTCAAACACCACAGTTTGAGTAGCACTGCCTGGGGCATTGCTTAATGGCTAAAAAGAAAACATCTAAATGACCATCACTAACATAGTTGTTAAATTTACTTTGGTATATCCATATTATGGTTTAGCAATAAAAAATAATGAAGCATATGAGTCAGCAATTCCACTTCTAAGTACATAACCAAGAGAAATGAAAACATAAGTTCCTACAAAAACGCATACAGGAACATTTACTGCAGCTTTATTCATAACAGTCAAATGATGGAACCCCAAACGTCCATCAATGGATGAATGGAAAAACAAAATGTAGTCTGTCCGTACAATAGAATATTATTCAGCCATTAAAAGGAATGAAGTACTGATACAGGCCGCAATGTGGATGAACCCGGACAACATTATACTGAGTGAAAGAAGCCAGACACAAAAGGCTACACAGTCATGATTCCATTTACATGAAATGCCCAGAATAGGCAAACAGAGAGAGATAGAAAGTTGATGAGTGGTTGCCAAGGGTTGGGAGCAATAGAGGAATTGGAAGATGATGGCTAAATGTGTACAGGATATCTGTGTGGGGCGATAAAAATGTTCTAAAAATGGTCATGGTGATGGTTGCACAACTCTGTCCATATACTAAAAACCACTGAATCATATACTTTAAGTAGATGAATTATATGGTATATGAATTCTACATTAATGAAGCTCCTATAAAAAATAACGAGGCAGATTTCTATGGCTATTAAAACAATGGAATTAATTATTTAAAACCTAAAGAAAATCCTGGGTATGGATTTTTTTTTAGTGATTTCTTACAAACATTTAAGAAAGAGGCAACACTAAATCTTACCCTAATAATTTCAGGGAACAGAAACAGGCAAATATTTCAGAAATCATTTTATAAGTCCAGCATAACCTTGATAACCAAAACCTGATGAGAGATGAAAGGAATTTACACACCATCTCTTTATGAAGACAAATGCAAAATCCCTAAACAAAATGTTAGTAAATTGAACATAGCAAGATATCAAAATAAAATATCCCACCCAAGTGGGATTTAGTCCAAGAATGCAATAGTAGTTAACCTTCTAAAATCAGTCAGCATAATTTATTGTTTTGACAGGAAAAAAAGGGAGAACTATCTCATGAATGAAGAAATACCATTTGACAAGTTTTAACACCCAATCATAACTTTTTAAAAAGACCCTCAGCAAATTTAAAAAAAGAAGAAAACTTCTTTAATCTGATTAATATCTACAGAAACCTAAAGCAATGGTCATTTCAGTTATGAAAACAGGGCACCTACTATAGAATTGGTGATAATTCTATTCAGCGGTATTGAAGGTCTTAGCCAAAGGAAAGAGTCGAGTAAAAAAAAGGCAGTAGAATAGGAAACCAATAAAATTCTATAGACAATATATTAGAAAATACCCAGAAAATCTAAAAGGTGATCAAGCTGTTAAGAGTTACCAAGTGAATGTGGCAAGGGCAACATGAAAAAAATCATCAGCAAAAACAGAAAAGCAGATATCTAAAATGTTATTATTTAAAATAGCATCAAAACCCAGTAAATTCGTAGAAAGAAATCTAAATCTAATAAAACATGTGCAGGACCTCTGTATTCAAACTGTAAAATATCATCAAATAAAATTCGAGAAGACCCAAATGCAGAGAATGACATTCCATGTTCGGACACTGGAAGCCTCAATATTGTGAAGAGGTCATTTCTCCCTAAATTAAGTCTATATTCAGTGAATCTCATTTAAAGTCTCAACAATTTTTTTTCCTAATAGAAATTGGCAAACTTTCTATTAGGAAAAAAAATCTGATTGTAAACTTTATGTGGAAATGCAAAGGCCCAAGAATAGCCAAGGTGATCCTGAAGCCCAAAACATCCTCTGATATCACGACTAAAGCTTTGGTGATTAAAATAATGTGGTACTGGGCTATGGATAGAAAAAAGAACGATGGAACAGAAAAGGCAGTCCAGACACAGACCTGTACAGGTGCCAAGATGGCAGGAATGAAAAAAGACAGAAAATACCCAGTGCTGATTAGGATGTGGAGCACCTGGAATTCTGGAAGTCTCATCCACACTTGGTGGGACTATTGTCTTCTTCAGAAAGGTGTATTTACTAAAATTTAACATCTGTATACCTCATGCACAGCAATTCTGCTGTACAGTACAAACGCACAGATGCATACATATGTTCACCAAAACACATACAAGATGGCTTGAGGCAGCACTGCTCAAAATAGCCCCAAACCTGGAAACTATCTGAATGCCCAACAACAGCACAATGATTAAAAAAAGGAACAATGCTCAACTACACACAGTAACATGGCTACATCTTGCACTGTTCAACTGAGGACTAGAGAAGCTACACTGTGTGATTCCATCCATGTAAAGTTCAAAATAGGCAAAGCTAGTCCATCATGTGAAAAACTGGAATGGTAATTTCCCTGGGGTGGCTGGGGGCGTCAATGGAGGGCAGGTCACGTGCTGTTTCTTGACCTGAACACAGGTGTGCTGTGTCTGTGGAAATTCTTCAAGCTGTGAGGTTGGGATATGTGCTCTAGCTGTAGTAAGTTCTATTTTGACAATCAGTTACAACAAATGATGAGGCAGACATCAAAGGTACTATATTGACATTGGGGTGACAAAAGCTATTCATGGTTGCAGAGACACAGAACATTAAATGTATGCGTTTTCACTGCCTTCCCACCATCTCCTATGGAAGCGCCTGTGCTGGGCCCCTTGTCACTGTGACTTCAGAGAGGCTAACAGGGACGAAGGACAGAAAGGCCAGAATCAGAAGGAGATGGAAACAAAATGAGAGACTTTCCAATTGACAAAAATGATTTGAAAAAGTGAAAATGACTGGTGTGGAGGAAAACTGGAAAAAGTCCAGGAAGGCAGGGGAGGAAAAAGAAATGGGGAGAAGGCAGGATGTAGCACTGTGGGGACCGCCCTAGCCGAATGCCTGGAGTCACGGTATGTAGTGGTTTGCGCATGGTCATGGGCCCCTGGAGCCCATTCAGGCTGGACTGAAGACAACGCTACCTTTAAATTGTGAAGACAGAAAAAGGTTCAGAATACCACGTACTATTTCATTTCTATAAGAACTTAAGGGTGGGTAGCACAGGAAAGGTATGGCAGAATGCAAACCAAAGTGATCAAATATTTGTATCTAGTGCATGGGATGGCAGAGGTGGAGAAGTAGAGGTACACAGCAGACTTTTTCTTAACTTTTGAGCTGTGTTTTTTCGTTTTTGTTTTTGAGTAGAGGGACAGCGGGATAACTTTAAGCATAGTTTGCCTTTATTATAATAATTTTGTAAAAATAGAAGACTGGAAAGGGGGGCATTGGAAATAGGAGTGAAAGTTGATGGAAGAAATATCAATAACAAGATATACAGATGACACCATCCTACTGGCAGAGAATAGCAAAAAAGTTTATTTGAAACAACTTCTGATGAAAGTGAAAGAAGAAAGTGTAAAACAGGACTGCATCTGAACATCAGAAAGACAACGATTATGACCTCAGCAGATATACACGACTTTGACGGACAATGAAGACACTGAAATGGTTAAAGATGGTGTTTACCTTGGTTTGGTCATCCATTCAAATGGAGACTGAAGCCAAAAATCAAGAGAATGCTGAGACTCAGAAAGGCAGCAATGGAAGAATTAAGATCACAAATGGCAAAGATGCGTCTTTAGACACCAAAGCTAATATCACATGCACTCTCATATTCCTAATTCCTATGTACAGATGTGTAAATTGGACAGTGAAGAAGGCCGATAGGGAAAAAATAGATTAATGTGAAACGTGGTGTTGGAGGAGAGCTCCAACGAAGACCCTGGGCCGTCAGAAAGACGGTCAAGTGAGTCCTAGAGCAAATTAAGCCTGAAACATCGCTGGAGGCAGAAATGACCACTGAAGCTGTCCTGCTTCACATTCATCATGAGAAGGCAGGACTCTCTGAAAAAGACAAGTATGCTGGGAAAAATAGAAGGCAACAGGAAAAGAGGGAGACCAGATATAAGATGGATCGACTCCATAAAAGAAGCCACAGGCATGAGTCTACAGGAGCTGAGCAGGCAAGTGAGGACAGGGCACTGTGGACATCATTTGTTCATAGGGTCACCAGGAGCACATGACACACACAGGTAGTGTGAGCAGCTCATTTCCTAAATGAGGCCATGGAGACCAACAGAGTCAGCTTTCAAGGGATTCTGGCTAAAGGGTTTGGAACTGTTGCACAGCCAGCCTGAGGGACTCAGAGTCCCTGCGCCCAGCAGGAACAGGGCAGGTACACCTGGGTTCATGCATCGCTCCCCGACTTCTCCACCCCTCCCCCACCCACAATGAGCACTCTCCCCTCCACACATATACATATACCTTCCCCCTCTTCCCCTACTTGGTGAAGAGGTCAGTGCCTGGGTAGCAGAACTTGACCCTGATAGACCCATTCACCTCTTGTACCTGGTGGAGTTCCTGGATCCCCAGCAGGGAGGGGTCAAGAAGACAGGATGTACGTACCCTTTAGAGAGCAAACAGGCATCGGAGGGGGCGCTGGGAGGCACTACCTTGTCCTCCTGGAAATGAAGCCCAAGTTCTGCCTTGGGGTGGCAGGGGAGGAAGGGGACTGTCTCTCCTGGGCAGCTGCTCCTGGCCTTCCTCGGGAGGTGGCCCCTCCTGTCCTCTTAGAGCACAGCTCACACATACACACAGAGAAAATGCTAAGACTACCCCTCCCTGCAGGGTACTGCAAGGCCCATGGTCACAGCTCTGTCCGTGCACAGCTATGCTGTCAGCAAACATTCGGGCCAGCATGGTCTGCCTTTGTCTCCTCCTGTGTTCTACTCATGAGAGGTGACGCTCTGGGGTAAAGTCACTGTCTAGTCCTTCTGTGGTGGCATACCCCAAGAGCATTCTGAACTGGGCCACCAAGTTGCCTGCTGCTCCACCCACCCAGGTCTCCTCTATACATTTTTTTAAAAGTACATTTTTCGGAAAGCACCACAAGGGGAGGTGGGCATCTCCCTCTGGACCTGGACCATGTGGTCGTCCTTTGTCTGCTGGACTTTCTGAGTGAGCCCCATTGTCCTTTGAGCCTAAGCTTCCAACACTTTGAAGTTCTTGCTGAGCTGGCCTGTGAGCGGGCCACACAGGGCTACTTCCAAAGAAATGATCAAACAAGCCTCTTCAAGCCCATTAGTGTCACAAAAATCGTGACCTGGTGGGGAAGGCCGCTTGGTGACATTCAGTCCTATTCCTAAAGGCGGAGCTGAAGAATGAAAGAATAGCAGAGGCAGAAGGAAGAGCCCTGCTGGGTCATGAGGGAAACCCCAGGACCACCCAAAAGAAAGGGGCTTTAAAATGCTGCCTGTTGACCATCTAAGGCAGCAGAAGGGATCTCAAGGTCAAGGGCTCCCAGAGGAGCCAGGAGTTGCTCTTTCTCTGTCTTTGACCAGAAGGGTCACAGGAGACTCTGGCAGCAAATGAACCAAGAATCTAAGCAGAAATGACATTCTTTTCTGCGGAGAAGGCAACAGAAGGAAAACGCCCCACCCTCATTCTAGCCTTGCTCACTAAGTGCCCCCCTGCCGCCGGCCGCCCACCCAGCCGGTCCCGAATAATGATCTGTGTCCAGCTCTCTCTCACCTCCTGGAGACCACTTTCCTTAGAGTAAATAGACATTATTCGAGGCCTACTGTATGCCAAAAATGTTTTGAGGATACACTGACACAAATGTTCCACACTCTTTATCTCAGTATATCCTGAAAACAAAGCCATGAGGTATATGATGTTTTCTCACTTTACACACAAGGAGTCAGATAATGTGCCCAAGCTCAGAGCTGACAAGTGGTGCAACTGGCATTCAAGGGCGGGCGACCAGATCCTGCCCCTCACAGCGTCTTGGCACTCATGTGGGGGGTGCTCTCTCCTCCTGTCAGTCCTGCCCTGGAAGTCCTGGTGGAGGGGTAGACATGGGGTCCAGGCCCACCCAGTGGGACATCTCCCCTGAGATTGGGAATATTGGGCACAGCGACACACATGAAACAGCTGGTACAGACACATCACAGAGGCCTCTACTCCTGGGCTGGCCACCTTTTCCTGCGGCTTGTCTTCTGCAGCACGAGCTTTGCCTCTGTCAGCAATTTCCACTACCTACCCTTTGTCTCAATCTGCCTGAGTTGATTTCTGTTGCTAGTGACCAAAGAACACTCCCTTGTTCACCATCCATCGACCTCCCTCCCTCCCCTCTGCTCCCAGAACAACAGGGCAGACCACGAGGCCAAGGCCGGCTCTCTGCCTTCCTAGCTGCCTCCCCACCAGCTGGACTGTGTCAGCTGTAAACACTAAGGGACCGTGAAACAAGAACACCAGCAACACAGCGGCAAAATGGCATAGAGTGAGCCGGATTAAAAGATAAAGGAAAAGAGAGGGCATTTCTGTGTGTTTTGGTTCCAACTGATCCTATTTATACATTTAACAAGGGCAGCTCTTTCTGCCTACGCCACCAGCTTCCCCATCCCTACGAGGATGAGGATGGAATGCACGCTGAGGATGGGGCGGCAGGTTCACACAGTGCAGGCCTGCACCACCTCTCAAGGCCTTGGATATCCAAGCTTTGGGGTGGCACACGAGCCTGCGTGAGGCATCGGGAGAAAACATGGAGAGTCTCAGTGGCCAAAAGACAGAGAAGACATACAAAGAGATGAGGGGTTGCTGAAGCGAGGCTTCTGATCCAGGGAGCCGGCTGGGAGTGCCAGGTCCACATAGCTCCCAAACTCTGCTCAATTTGGGAGATTTGGGGATTAGAACAGAATGTACAGGAAGTGTACATTCTTGTACACTTCCAGGCAAGCTTGCAGGACCGGATATGATTCACAGGGAAGGGATCTTGGCCGGTGCCAAACCAAATGCTAATGACTTCCAATCACCTGCCCTGGGGCCAACCAAGAACTCAGCAGAGCCAGGCGCTGGCCAGAGTTAAGACTAACATGATCAAGGAAAAAAAGTCAAGCAGTCAAGGAAACAGGAAAACCTGAAAGGGAGTCAGGGTACAGTCTAATAACAAGAAGGGGCTGACACCTCATAGGTCTTCTCCACATGAGTCAAGATGCTGTAAGTGGCCCGGTTCCTGGACAGTGTGGAATTCAGGGACGATGTCAGCCATGGCAGCTTTGTACAGGTTTTATTACCCTTTCTCTGTAACAGTCCTGCAACAGACCTGTGACTGTCACTTCACAAATCACCCAAACATATTTATAAAATGAGCTGAATTCTACCTGCTCCCCAGTGAAGATAGAGTTTCTTTTCTTCCCCTCACCCCGCTCCAACACTCACTGGAGGGTCTGGTATGAGCTGGGCCCCACTCTGGAAGAGAAAATTTCAGGGTTTCACAGGCTTGGGTGGGAGGGTGACAGGCAAGTAGAGTGACATCAACCACAACACAGAATTGTTTGAGGGGAACCCAAAGTGTGGTGGGATCACAGTGCAGGGGCAATGAAGTCTTCCTGGAAAATGGGAAAGGCTCCTGGAAAAGGTGAGATTTAAGCTGCACTGTGAGGAATTAATATGAATTCTTCAAGTAAAAAGCCAGGAGGGGAGAGACATTTCAAACAAAGAGATGACATACAGGTACCAAGTACATGGCATAATTGAGAAATGAAGTCATCCCACAGAGCATAGGAAGGCAATAGGATTCGAGAAATGGGTCAAGAGAGGAAGGCAGGAATCGGACTGAGAAGCGAGAAGTGCCAAGACACAACTATGCACTTGACCCCAAAGGTCACAGAGAACTATAGAAGGCTTTTAGACAGACATCACTTTGTCCCAATCCTGAGAAAGGCGTGGGAGGGATGAAGGGCAATGAGAGTCTGAGGAAGGCAGTGGTGGTTGGGATGGTGGAGGGAGGACAGCACATGGGAGACAGAACAGGAGAACTGACTGACTGGAGAGAGAGATGAGGGAGAAGGAGAAGGACTCCGAGAGAAGTAACCGAGGAAGGTAAATATGATGACTAATTTCATAGGTCAATTTGGCTGAGCCACAGTGCCCAGATATGTGGTGAAACATTATTCTGAATGTTTCTGTGAGGATTTTGGGGGGATGAGATTCACATTGGAATAGGTGGACTTGGAAGACAGCAGACTGCCCTTCCATAATATGGGTGGGCCTCACTTAATCAGTTGAACGCCTGAATAGAACAAAAAGAGAAAACACCCAAAAGAGAGGATTCTCCAGCAGATGGCCTTTGGACTCAAACTGGAGCACTGATGGACCTGGGTCTGCAGCTTGTGACTCACCCTGCAGATTCTGGACTTGCCAGTATCCACAGTCACGTGATCCAAGTGACCCAATTACTTAAAATAAATCAGTCGTTCTCTTTCTTTCTCTTTCTCCCTTCCACTTCCCTCTCTCTTCTTGCTCTTTCTCTTCTTTCTCTCTTTCTCTCTGTTTCCCTGGAGAACCCTGACTAATACAGTGAGGAACACAGTGGCCTGCCAGGCTCCGGGCTAAAAAAGGGGGCAAACACCACAGCCCGCTGCAGTCTTCATGACCCCACCCCCCACACAGGTCTGTTCAGAGTCAACACACAGTGATGAGCACCCACTCCAGGCCAGGCCCTTGCCTCTGCCTCCACACTCATGTGTCATTTAATCCAAGAGTTGACTGGGTACCTCCTCTCGGATGTCCCACAGCCATGTCAAAATGAACAGTTCTGAACAAACTCCCTGTCCTGGTTTCCACCCCCATTATAGCAATGGTACCATCTAGTTGCCCAAGTCAAAAATATGAGTGTTGCCTCAAAACTGAGAGTCATCCAATCTTCTTTCTCCCTCATTCCCCCTTACTCAGTCCTCCTTCAAGTCCTGACAATGCAGCTTCTAAAATACATATCAGCTCTGTCCATGTCCTTCTATTGCCTCCATCACCATGCCCTCAGTCCAAGCACCAATGGCATCTGGCCTAGACAATTCCAACAACTTCATAACAGGCTTCTTCACTTCCCCGGCCCCTACTTTCCTCCCAGGCACTCCTCCAAGTCCACTCTCCACACTGTACCAGCCAGAGCTTTTGAAAACATAAATTGGACAATGTGACTTTTTATTTTTAGCCTAGTAATGATTTCCCATGGTTTGGAGGTTGAAATATACACTCTTCCACAGCCGAGAGGATCAGGTCACATGGATCTGACCCACCTCTCCCACATTATCTCATCATGCCTTCCTCTGCTTGCTTCAGACACTGACCCCTCCCAGGTCCCAGATGACATCCCCACCTCCTGGCTGCCTAAGAACCAACTCGCTGTTCGTGGGGCCTTGGGTACCCTGGGTGCCTGGCTTCTTCTTATCACACAGATCTTGGTGTTAGTGTCCCCTCCCCAAAGAGTCTCCCCTCACCTCCATTTCTAAGAAGACTTTAACACAAGCACCCCCTTTAATCCTCTACCAAAGCACCCTGTCTGTGTCTGCATGACTCTTATTACAATTCTCAGTTATCTATTTATTTGTTGGTTTACCTGTTTTATCTCCTCCACCCTACACCTGACACCTGGAATGTAAACTCTATGAGGGCACAGACTTTGTTATATTCACCACTGTGCCCCCAAAACCTAACATGATAAATATTTTTCAATGAAGAATAAAACATTCTACGTGTGGTATTATTACACTGTTATTAAAGAGTAGTTCATTGAAGCCCATCGAGGTTAAGCATAGTGGTCACACAGCTCTCATTGGCAAGTCCAGGACTCAAATCCAAGCCTCTCTTATTTCAGGAGACCTGCTTTCTGTTACTCCCCATAGGCTTCTGTGAACCAAAATCCACAGTGCACTTTTCAGTTTTAAAAGATCTTTTAGAAACATAGTACTTATTAAACACAAACATTTCTGGAGCACCTGTGATGTGCCAGGTGTCCTGCTGAGTGGACAATGGACATTAAGTCAGACAGGGCTGTCTTCCTGGGAGAGCAGCTCTGTGCAAGAGGGAGGCAATAGAGGTGTGTGATCTAGCAATAGACTTGGACAGGCCTGCGGACAGCCCAGGGCTGGAAACACGAAACCGTCTTTTATTATTCAGTTGAGTACCTTTTAGCTGTTTCACTTATTCTGGGTTATGCTGGCAATGCATGCTCATTGTAAGCAAACTTCAGAAAATGAAAAAAAAAATGAAGAATATTCATAATGCAATCACCGACTATGCACACTATGGTATTATGTTACTTTAAAATCAGTTTTCTCCCACTATTGAAATATTGTGGCTGTCTTTCCCTATAAATGTCTGTGGGTATTATTTCCAATGATTTTGCTCCTACAAACGGTGCTCTGATAAAGATAACTGCACAATCACCTTTGCACAGTTGTTGGATTACACACTAAACCTAGGAGCGGATACACGGGGAAGAAGTTTGTGCTTTTCAAATAATTCAACAATTGAAACCATTTAAACTTTATTAATCTGATTGGTGAAAACTGATCTCATTCTACTAGGTATTTCTGCAATTATTCATGATATGGGCCATCTTTTAAAGTGCTCAGAGTAGTGCCTGGAACAGAATGGGTGCTTTATAAGTTTTCAAGAAGGAAAATGTCACCCATTGTGTTTTTCTTTTAGGACTCCCTAACCATATCCTTTGTCCGTTCTTCCACGAAAATATTTGGCTTTTTCTTAATCTTTTGCGAGAATACTTTATAGCTCATAAATATTAACCACGTGTTTGTTATTTATGTTGAACTTTGCATTTCACTGCCCTTGTTTTGAACTTTTGTGTATTTTCCAGTAAATTTTTAAAAATACTAATTATCTTTTTCTTTTCAATTCCTGTTAGAATTCTATAGAATTTAATGAATATAGTGGGCTCCCTCTGGTGGTCACAAGAAAATCCCTGAATCACAGCAGTTAGTATAGTTAAACCTCAAGACTTTTATTTACAGGACACATTTTAGAATTAATAGATTCTGAATGGCTAGACGACGCCTGAAGAGAAGACTTCTAATTACTTTCTTCCATTCATCAGCGGGTCTACAAAGTGGTTGGTAAGGCCGCTATCCAAAACCACACTTACCATCATCCCTTCCAAATCCCTCTTTGGGGATTTCCTGTGTCTGTTCAGGCATTATCCCTCCCCTAGACTTGCAGCTTTGGGCATCTCTGTCCCCTCCCACGCCCATCCATCCTGTTGGTGAGTTCTGTCCGCCACATGGTCCAGGGCCTGTGGCAGCTGTCCCCTGCCTTCAAATCTCGTGGCCCTCATTCAAGTTCTCATGACCTCTCCTCCAGCAAAATCACTCAGCAGACGGTTACCAACTCTCCTCTATGTGTTTGGCACCATTCTAGGGTCAGGGGACGAGTCACGGGACAAGCCAAGACTGTCGCCACCCTGAGCACCTTCTCTGTGAGCTTCTCTGCTGGAACCAAATCTGTGATCCAGCCCATCCTCCACTCTGTTTCTAGGGTCCTCTGAAAGTTGACATGTCCACTGCCTCCTTCAGCTGGGTCCCCTGGAATAAACCTACATCTCTCCAGAACCAAGCCCTACCCTTACCTCCCACTGCCACCTTCCAGCCAAACTGAACTCATGGCCACCCCTGAAGTTCTCCTCTGCTTCTGCTCAGGAGCCAGGTCTCCTTACATGTGTCCCCCATCCCAGCTGACTAAGGTGTCGACCTTAAGAAGTCTTCAAATGCATGCCCGGCTGTCATCCTCCCCCTGCCCAGGTCCTCCTGATCTGAGGTGGTCTCTCCCTCTTTTTAGTTTCCATAGGACTTTCTTTCAGACTCTTCCCATTCTCAGTGTATATGGTTCTCACATCTGTGCCATCATCCTCCAACAACTGGATCTGCAATTCCTCTAATAATCTTAGTCAACATCACCCACAGAATGGGGTAGGGAGAGATGAAGGAATGAATGAACATATATCTATGAACAGTGGAAGAGAAATTGAGACCATTCTCCAGAGAATTCTAGCCCCATCCCTGAAAATCAGACACACAAATTATCTCCTTTAGCTTTGTACAGCCTGACATGATGGGATAACTGCCATTAAGCTACTTAATTTTACCATAAACTCAAGTCAATTAGAATCTAACACATAAAAAATATATCATTTAAAAAATTCTACAAATAAGAAATAATTGAAAAGGGGATAACAATTGCTTGCTTCCAAGTACTAGGAAAACACTATCCCTTCACACTAGCTCTTTCCAAAGCCAATAAGTAGAATAAACAGGCTGAAAACGAGTAGCTTCTACCACTTCCATTCCTCTCTATAATGTTTTTCACACACCGTCAATGGCTATATCAGAATCCATGTCATTTCCACGTAGTGCTTCATGCTCTCTTAGGTAGAGTTTCATTCCTCAGTTCAAACTTCCAAACATTCTCACAGAGCAGTGAAATTCTAACTTTGATTAATCTGCTTATTAATTTCTGGGAAGTGACCCTATAGTGCAAGCATGGTGCATACACACAATGTTTCTGGTATATCATATGAGGACACAAAAAGGCAGAACAAGAAAATGAGAAGGATCATCAGTATAATGGAAAGTTCCTAACAATTTCCAGGGCAGGTCTAGCCTGGTTAAATGCTGGGGTGAGCTGTGTGGAGGGGTTTTGCATGAGGCTATCAGTGGCTGACAGGAGTTCATGGGCTACACAGTCTCTTTTCTCTTATAGTTTTTTCACTCCCATGTGCGATGTCGCCATAATTTTCCCACCGATGTCCCAGAAGGACATGCCAGTAATGCCTGGCAAGCCTTTGTGCTTTCTTTCCCTCCAATGGCCAGCTCCGAATCTCCCCTCTGGCAGCCCTGACTGACACGGGCGAAAACAGAGAAGGCAACAGGCTGTACGTGGTAGGTGCATAGTGGGTCTGAGTGAACCAACCCTGGGGAAGCAGAGCCAGCCCCTTGGCTAAACTCTCTGCATGTATTTACTCATTCCATCCTCGCAACGATCCTATAAGGTAGGTACCATCAGAAACCCCATTTCACAGCTGAAAAACTGAGGTGGGTGCATGGAGGATAAATTGCTTATTCAAGGTCGTGGAGGCGGTCTGGGTTGAGAGTCCATGCACTTTATCCCTGAGCCACACTGCCTGATGGGCAAGTTCGAATGAGGGAGAAGACACATGTGCTTCAAGTGCAGACAAATCTTGGGTTTAACCCAGAATCTGTCTACAGTCCCCAGAGGAGAACCATCTGGATGGACATGGCTAATCAATTGTCCCTGGAGCAAGGCTGAAGTGGTCACCTCTCATTTGTGTCTCCCCAGCTATACTGTTCTCTCTTCTTCTGGGAACAGCACCCTAAAATTCCTTTTGGTAAATGCCCTTCCTCATTCTCAGCCCACATGGTTCTGGTTACATCAACCTTCCAAGAATGTTCCCATGACCCAAACCTGGCCAATCAATGCATCCCATGGATAGGCACCTACCCCAAGCCAAGAAAATCAGGGTTAGTTATAGGACTTCTTTTTTAATTGTGGTAAAATACATACAAAATTATGTATTTTTACCATTTTAACCATTAAACAGTGCACATTCCATGGGATTTAGTACATTCATAATGTAGTCCAACCATCACCATTACCAATCTCCAGAACTTTCCCATCTTTCCAAACAGAAAATCTCTACCCTTCCAGCAATAACTCCTTGTATTCATTTGCTGGAGCGGCCATAACAGAATACCACAGTACAACAGGAATCTATTTTCTCACAGTTTTGGGGGCTGTTAGTCCAAGATCAAGGGATTGGCAGTGTGGGTTCCTTCTGAGGCTGTTCTCCTTGGCTTGTCAATGGCCATCTTCTCCCTGTGTCTTCACGTGGTCCTCCCTCAGTGTACGCCTATGTCTTAATCTCTTCTTTTAAGGGTGCCAGTCATATTGGATTAGGGCTCACCCTAACAACCTCATTATAACCCAGTCACCTCTGTAAAGTCCCCTTCTCCAAATACAGTCATATCCTGAGGTACTGGGGTTTGGGACTTCAACATGTGAATTTTGGAGAAGACATAATTCAGCCCATAACACTTCCCCACTCCCCAATGCTAGGACTTTTGAGAAAAGGGAGTGCTATCTGCTAGGGTTACTGAGAAGACACAATTGACCCAGGAGCTCTTGGTGGCCACCTTCCTGCCCCAAAATGGGAGTGTCTGTAAATGGCACAGAGAAGGGCGGGGTGATGGAGAGAAAGCCCCTGAACCCAACACACCTGAATTTGGCTCTGTCTCTGACCTTTCCATTTCCAGGTACATGAGCTAATAAGTTCCCCTTTTTCATTTCACTAATGTGGGATGGTCAGAACCTTACTTAGTGTTCTGACACTTCTAAGTAAAAGAGTCAGTTAATCGAAGGACCTCTGACACCAGAGTGCCCCACATCTCCAGGACATCCAAGATGGGACCACACGGTGGCTGTTCAGGTGGCAGAGTCAAATTCAAATCCAGGGCTTTCAGGGTCCAAAGTGCCAGCCCTGACCTGTCCTTTCGGATGCTCCAGTGTCATGACTGTTCAGATCACAGTAGACCCGGCATCTTGCCAGAGTCTCTCCCCCAGAGCAAGCTTCAGGGCCATCCCCTGACAAAGCCCTTCCTGTAAGGTTCCAGGATTGCTGCTCTGAAGCAGCCTCCCCCAATAGACTGAGGGCTCCTGTCCTCCAGTCTGTGAGAACACAGGACAAGAAACAACCCAAGTGACTGGTCAAGTCCTCTCACAGGACAGCCCGACAGCCAACAGGATTCCATCATTTGACCCAAACAAGGCAGCACCCACTCTCCAGTATGCGAACTGATTCAGACCGTCTTGAAGAGAGACAGCAAACTGAAAAAAGCAACACAGGGACGACGACATATGATACTATTTGCATAAAAACAGGAAGGGAGCTACTAGAGGAAATGTACATAAACAACCTTAAAAATCAGGCTGTCTGATACCAGAGCCACTAGCTTCATGTGGCGATTTAAATTAAAATTAATTAAAATTAAATAAATATTCAGTTGCTCTAGCCACATTTCAAGGGTTCAAAAACCACATACAGCTAGTAGTGACTGCTATACCAAACAGTGCATTTCTGTCATCACAGAATGTTCCATTGGCCAGTGGTGCTCTAAAGGACATCAGTAACTGCCCCTGGAAAGGGAAGTAGGAGAGCAGGGCAGGGAAGGGGGCAGGGGACTGGCTTTCATATGCAACCTTTGGTAGTACTTGAATTTTTTATCACATCGTATACTATTTCTTACTCAAAAATAAACATTTAAAAACTTTAAACACACTTTTAAACATAAGAAGAGTGTATTGGAATACCCAAGGGACATGAGGAAGTCACACTGTCTAAATAAAGCCAAGGAGTTTCTATGGAAGGAAGAGCAGATGTTTTGGGGGCAGGTGTGAAAAGGAGCAGCCATAAGGGGTGACCAGGTAGCAGCGCACATACCTGATCCACCCCTGGTGGGGCAGGAAGCTCCTTCTGTCCCTCACATTTCAATCCTCTCAGCAACCTTAAAACGTTCTCAGGATGATTATTTTTCCCATTTGTTTTAGTTTTCTAAGGTCGCTGCAACAAATTACCACAAACTAGGCAATTTAACATGACAAATTTATCTTCTCCATTTATGGAGGCCAGAAGCCCCAAATCAAGGTGTCAGCAGGGCTGGTTGCTTCTGAGGGAGAATCCCTTCCATGCTCCTGCAGCTTCTGGTGGCTGTGAACAATCCTCGGTGGCCCTGGGCTTGTCTGAGCTCTGCTCCCACCTTCCCACGGCTTTATCCTCTATGTGTCTCTGTGTCTCAAATCTCTCATCCTATCTCTTATAAGGACACTCATCATTAGATTTAGGGCCACCCTAAATCCTGGATGATCTCATCTTGACATCCTCAACTTAATTATATCTGCAAAGATCTTATTTCCAATAAGGCCACATTTACAAGGACAGGAGGTTAGAACTGGGACATATCTTTCCAGTGAACACAATTCAACCCACTATGCCATTTTATAGATGAGAGATGCAAGGCTCAAAGACCCCTCCCTTGTCCAAGGTCACAGGGCTACTTCAGGGCCCAGCCCTGCCAGTCTTCTCGCCATTAAGTGTGGCAGGCGCAGCAGCCTGCCCCTCTTCATGGAGCGCCAGCTCCACAATGGGCAACACACATAGAAGAGCTGCCCCCTTCTCTGGCCTCGCTTATCAGTCTGCGGCATCCTAGGTTCTGACAAAAGATTACACTGTCTCCCAGGCATGGGAAGGAGATGGGCCAGGGAGATCTGCGGGTATCTCAAATCAGATGGGGACCCAAGCTATGGAGAGTTGTCTGTGTGTCCAGACTCCAGGAGTCCGCAGGGCAGATCAAAGCTGGGAGAAAGGGAATGAGTTAAGGCTTCCAGTGTTGGAGAAAAGGCCTCTGTCCTTTACATGGCAGGGGAGAATGTGCCAACTGACAGGTTTTGCATCCGTGAAGGGCTCTGGTCCAAAAGGCTCAAGTGAGTCTTCCACCTCGAGTGGGCATGCGTGTGCATTGGGGCCTGGCCACACGGACTACACCTGCCAAGATGGCTTGATGGCAGTCACAAGCCCCTGGGATAGCAGCAGCACAGAGCTGAGCGCCAGCAGGGCCCCTCTCAGAGAGCACAGGAGGTCACTGCCTTCTTGTCAGTGGGACTAGGGGTTTTGACCAGCCTTTTGCCTCCATGGGTCTTATCTGAGACCCTCATAGAGCCTCTCTTTGTGGTTCATGACCCCTCAAGGGGTGACAGGACACAGGACTGCTTCTGAGTCATGAGCTTTGATCTATACTTTCCCCATGACCTCAGAAAAGCCCACGGATCCCACTCCAATATTGTCATCAATTTTTTGATGGAGACCCTTATAGTTAATAAATGGCAGTCTAAGGTTTGGACCTGGCTCAGATTTATTCAGGAGTTCTGTACCCCCTCACTGCCTATTCCTTCATATCCACCTGTCACCTGTACTGGGGATTTTCAAACTTCCAGTCAGCAATCCACAGCAAGAAATCCAGTTCACATCGTCATCCAGGTCATGCCTACAAAGATAAAAAACTGAAACAAAAACTCCAGCCCAATAGCTTTTATTGGAGTCTATGAGAATTCAAAATTTCAAAATGCTGGATGCAGCCCCCGGAACTATTTCATCTCTTATGAATACTCTGTGACTCTCTTTAAAAAGTACTTATCCATATAACTCATATGAATTTACACCCATACAACACTCAGAAAAAAAAGAGGGAAAAAAAAGTTGTTGTTTCCAATTTATACATTTTGCAGATCATCAAAAATTCATTTGTGTATCTGGGTTTTTTTCCCCCACTGAATCACAATTTCTGACTTCCTGATCAAGTAATGATGCCATTACTTGTCATGTCTTTTTTCCTCCTATTAAAAATCTGAAGGTCTTATTATTAAAAGCTAGCTTAAGTTCAACCATCAAACCCTCTCCTGCTGGGCCCCCAGAGACTGAATCTTCACACCTCAAGGTCCACCTTTGCAGACATTCCGGGCATCTCCCAACCTTGAGATGGAATTATCAGTGAGCTTGGTTTCTCTGGAGCAGCGAAGTGGACTGGGAAGTGCCAGACAACTTGGCTAATGGAAGGAGTGACAGTAAGGACAAGGGCTACTGAGGTCAGCTGCTGTCACCAGTGTTCTCTCATCTTGTCCAGTACCGTGAGGAGTCAACCTTCCACTCATTCACCGATTTACACGTCATCCTCTGAGAGGTTAATACTAAGCCTGAAAGTCCTGGGGCCAAGACTACACACCTAAATTCTCAATCATTGTCCATGCAAAGCTCCCATGAGGACAACCGGAAGACCTGATATGAACCAGGATTCGAGCCACATGAGTTAGGAATCAACAAATCCTGGTTCTATCCACAGCTGTCCTGGTCTCCACCACCAAAACCCAAGAGAGACATGATTATTTGAATAATGCAGACCATGTTTCCTGCTCCCTTCCTCTACCTCCACCAAAAGAATGAAAATAAGGAAATGATTAGCCCAGATTATTTATCAACCTCCATTCCCTGCCCTGACAATGTCTTGGGTCACAACGTTTATGTCGTGTGATGGTTCATGCCTGTTTCTCCATCTTTAGGATGGGAAGGATGGTACTTACCTGGTATCTAAGCCTTTACTAGAAATCATCTCTAGTGGTTTCTCAGCTCTCCCAGCAATACTGCCATCCTCATCAAACCGAGGCATTTAATCTTGCTGGGATTTTCAACTAGTGACACACCTGCTAGGATGGACCATACAGTACAACAGTCTGAAACCCAAGGTGGTCCTCTTAAGGACCTCAGAACTGGCTTTGGCAGTTCTGAGCAGACAGGAAAGAGAAGCCAGTCCTAGGGACGTCAGGAGCCAGCAAAGACAGAATGTTCGCTTACCTGGGGGGCAGACGCACTCAGTCGGCGCTTCCCGAACTGTCCGGAGCTTGACTAGTCCCTCCAACTTCTGAACCAGGAAGAAAAGGGGGGGGGAAATGAGGATGAGTTTGAGAGCAGAGAGGAGTAAAAATGGAAAAATGAGCAAAAAACAACGTATCGAAAAGATTGATAGCGGTGGTAGTATTTTTGAGAACATGTTTTTACAAGGTCATTAAATTCTATGGTTTTAGAATGAGAGAAGAAACAAAAATAAACACTGAACAATTTACTTGGGGGTCTCTGAAAAGAAGGTGGCAGGTTTCTGCTTTGTTAAGGATGTTTGCAAACACAAATCAAGAAAAGCCAAAAGCAGTCAGATTGAAGATGGGAGGGCAGGGCCCTTGCAGCAGCTTTCTGTACTCAGATCCCCCAATCAGCTCCAGGAAGCCCCCAGCTCCCCTGGCCGCAGCCCCTCCCATCCCACAGGGTTAAGATCTGCTCCCCAGGCCCAACCCAGCCTGATGACATTTTCCTTTCTTCTTACCTGTGGGGATCCTTGGCCTAGAAAATTTGGTTCAAAACAATTTACCAAGAATCTGTACACACCAGCCCTGTGCTAGATTTGGGTGAAGTGAAAAATAACTACTGCAGAAATGGAGTCAGAAATCACAGCCCCACTATTATGATAACTTACAGTACAGCCCTGGCCTCGTCACTGTCTGATTTGACCCTCAGAATAACCTCTGAGGCTCGAATTATTGTCCCTGACTCACTGAGAGGACAAAAGGTACAGAAAAAGAAAAAACTAGTCCCAAATCCCAAATCTAGGTTTACGGTAGTGAAACGATTGGTCCATAACCCCCAAACTAGCTCAGACTGAAGTCCTAACAAGAATCTATAAATTATTTACCTTTCTCTAGAAAAAAATATATTTCCCACAAAGCAAAACAAACTACATTCCGAATGCGTTAATTTGAGTGAAAAATGCACTATGACCTGCAGAAAGGGCATTTGTTAGAAACATAACACTGTAATTTTTAAAGCGCTGCTTTAAAAGGAAGGTCACCCCCACCCTGACCACCAAGCCTGAAATTTTCACAGAACACGGGACTCCAGCCAAGCCCCCTCTTGTCTCTTTCTGGAACAGCCCAGGAGGCTGAGACAAAACAAGAAACCAGGTTAGCTCCAGCCACCTGCAAAGCACTTCCGAGTTCCACCTCCATTGGGGTTCGGCCAGTCCCCTACATATTCCAGATGCAACAGGGACTAATACAGACAACGGATGGAGTTAAGGCCACGTTTGAGGGAACATGAGGATATGCCGCGGTGGAGGGGTGTGCAAGCAGTACCGCGCATGCAGAGGTGTGGGGTGCTGCCTTTCGGTGCACCTATTTCTCCATCCTCGGTGCACCTATTTCTCCATCCTCACCGCACCTGTCTGGTCCACAAGGCCTTGGTTTCCCCAGAAATTGGAAACTGGCTGGGCCTCTGGATGCCAAGCTCTCAGCCCCCATGAGGACCCCCACCTGCTACACACTCCTGCTCTGCTCTGGAGCCACCCTCCTGGTCCAAAGCAACCCTCCGAGCAGAGCAGCTGGGACTGAGCGCCTGGCCCCCAAAGGTCCCCCACCCCCGACTCCCCGAAGCTGCTCTGGGGTTCCCACCAGGTGAGTGAGGTCAGCTCTACCCTGGCTTCAGGAGACACCACCCTCAGCAACAGGCCTCGTCCACAGAGCTCTGGAGCAGCGCCACGCGGGGTCCTCACTAAAGCCAACGCTGCTGAGGCTGCTGCGCATGCACGCAAGAGAGAGCCCTCAGAACTCACTTTACAGGTTTCAATTTTGTACATGGAAAAAGAATCAGTCTTCTCGTTTAAGCCAATTTGTTCGAGAAACTCTCATTTGTTTATCATTGCTAGACAGAGGAGAAGTCTAATTTTCTTTTTTCTTTTTTTTCCACAAAAGCATTTACTGCTAAAAAGCTAGTGGCTTTTAACAACTGTTATCAACTAAATATTGATAGTTGCCTATCATACTAGGCAACTGCTTGCACACCCCTCCACCACGGCATATCCTCATTACTCGATTACTTTTAAGTTACTCTTGTTTAAAATTAAAAGCTAAACGAGAAATTATTGATGAGAAGGTAAAAAAAAATCTTACTGTTAATGCCAGCAGCAGTGATCATAAATTACTGAGACTGAGTTTTTGCTCTGTCATTTATTCTAACTCCTATTATGCACTTGTTTTTCTGGATTCGATGGTGAATATGCAAAGTTTTATCTCCTAGTCTGCTACCCTCCCATTTTCAGGCCCCTAACTTTCTGTGGATTTGAACATCCCTACTTTGAACATAGAGGGAAATGTTAGAAACCCAATCCCACAATCTTTATTTCCATGCTTTTTTTTTAATTATAAGAAAATATTCTTTTGTGTTCAGGTTTGTAAGAAAGGATTTAAAAGCCTCAACTTTTTCCATTCAATTATCTGGCAGCACCCCTCGCATCTGCAAACAATATGGTCCTGGTTTTACATTTGCAAACAACTCCCACTCAGAAAGTAAACAGAGTATGAGTTTCTGAGAAAAGACTGACTCTGAAAGAGTTTCCTCCAGAAGTACGAGGAGGAGGACTTAAAGTTTTCGGGGAGGGTGGCAAGCACAGAGGGGAAATTAATCAGGGGAAATCACAGGTTTCAAAAAAGCATTACACGGTTAGATGCTGAATTTATTAATGAGCTGTTGGAGTGCTAGTCTGGAACACTTCACCAGATGTTTGATCACATCCTTGACCGGTTATGTTTTGATGAAATATGGATTAGCATACAAAAAAAGGATGTAATGATTTATTTCTGTAAAATCTACAAATAAAGCCACAGACATTCCTATCCTTTGACAGAAAATTCCTACTCTAGGGAATATACCCCAAGAAAATAAATCAGCAGAAGCAAAAAATGATATTCATGAAGTTGCGCCTGAAAACAGTGGGAGTGGTTTAGAGAAGGATGGTGAGTCTCCTTGAAGAAACTGTCATATCTTCATGAAATATCACTATGAAGACTATGTAGCAACAAGAAAAAATGCTTATGATACAATAAAATGTATACATCTGTGTAAAAATCCAGATGTTGGATGGCAGCAACTAGCAAACACCCACTCACTTGGGTGTTGGGATTACAGTGATTTACCTTTTTAAAAGTTCTTTCTGTGTTCTACATAATACCATTTTCTCAGTAAATCAATCAATCAATCAATCAGTCATGGAAGTAGAAGACCCAAAATGAACCCAGCCTGAAATCTCCCTGCTGAGGACAATTTTTGAATGACAGACAGATGATTTTGTCTCCTCAGGAAGACCCAGTTCCAGGACCAACTCTCATATGCATGCACCACAGACACCAGGGAAAGGCTTGTGGAGAATGAGAACCTCTCTGCACAGGCACATCCAGATGCTCACGTTCTGCCCCCATAGGAAAGACCCATGCATGAATCCTCATTGCCACCAGCAGCCCAAGAGGGTGGCACTTTCTGGCCCCTTTTTTAACATTCTTTTTTCTTATACCCCACTATGGTGATGATGATCATGGTGATGAAGAGTACAGCAGATATAAAGTATTATTATCAAGATTATTGGTTATTTATTATGTGCCAGGTACTGCGACAACAGCTGTTGTCTCATCTAGTCCTTCCAAGAACCCCCATGAGGCTGTGACTATTATTATAGCCATTTATAGATAAGAAAATTGAGACTTAGAGAGGGCAATGTAAGTGTCAGGGCTGGAATTGAAGCCTGATATCAACTAACTCCAACCACAATGAAAGACAGCTTTTGCTTACATGTAATTTTCATGTCTGGTGGGCAGGGGGAAAGTTGCTATCAAAAGCCAGGCCATACAAAACCATAAGGGCAGAAATTAGATCAGTGATTGCAAAAGGTTGGGAGAGTACAAGGAATGAAGTAGGAGATCTGAGGGAATGGGGTAGCAGATACGTGACTCTATGCATTTGTCAAAAACTGTAGGACTGTACATCACCAAGAATAAACTTTAATGGATACAAATTAAAAAGAAATCAACCAGGATGTCAGAGAATCCCAGAATGGAATGCAAGCTAAGACAAATGAATCTGACTATATTAAAATCGACTCCAGGCTAAACACAGCTCTGTTCTCACTTAATGGATCTTAAAAATGAGACCCAAAAGGATCAAACTATTTCCAAGTAACTTAACTGTGACACAACAAATATTGATAGAATACAAAACTATCCTGTACCCAGTGAGGTAAAATTCATTATGTCTGGCATACAATAGAAGTTAACAGCAGGAAAAACATTTCCATAATGAGCAGAAAAATCAGTTAATTGAAACTGACCCACAACTACCACAGATATTAAAATTAACACAAAGACTTTAAAAGAATGGTGATGACTGCAGTGCACATGTTCGAAAAGTTAAGCAGAAACATCAAAGATATTAAACGACCTAAACTGAAACTCTAGAGATGAAAACTATTACATCTGAGATGAAAGAAAAACAAACAAAAAAATAGAGTAGAGGGGATGAATGTCAATTTAGATACTGCAGAAGAAAACATTAGTGAACTGAAATCAGCAATAGAAGCTAACCAAAGTCAACACACAGAGAATTTTTTTTAATTAAGAAAAAAAGAGAGGAACATCAGTGAACTTGGGATTTCAAGTGGCCTTATATGCATGTGATTAGAGTCCCCAAAGGAGAATAAACAGAAAAATATATATATTTGAAAAATGGCCAAACTTATTTGAAAACTTTATGAAAACTATAAACCCACAGATCTAAGAATCTCAATAAAACTTAAGCACAATAAACATGAAGAAAATTACACCAAGGCATATTATGAATTGAATTGCTTAAAACAAGTGATAAAGAGGAAATCTTAAAAGTAATCAGAGAAAAAAGATACATTATTTGGACAAATAGAACTTTCATGGAATGTAAAATAATACAATGGCTTTGAACAACAGTTTGGCAACTTCTTAAAAAGTTAATAATACACCTATCAGATGATGAACCATTCCACTCCAAGGTATTTATTCCCAAGAGAAATGAAAGCATATTTCATATGAAGACTTGTACACATGTGTTCATGTGCATTCATGAGCTTTGTTTGTAACAGCCAAAAACTGGAAACAACTCAAATATCCATTAACAGATGAATGGATAAACAGATTGTGGAATATCCACATAATAATACTTGGTAATGAAGAAAATGAACTAATGATATATGCAAAAGTATCAAAGAAAGTCTCAACAATTATGTTGAGTGAAGAAAACCAGAGTCCTTCCTCCTCCAAAAAGAGTGTGGTTCCATTCATATAAAAATCTTACAAAATGGAAACTAACCAATTGTGACAGAAATCAGTAACACCTAGGTGGCAGGTGGGGAGAGATGGGAGAGAATGCAAGGAAGCAGGATGAAACATTTATGGGTGATGGATGGTTCACTATCTTGATTGTGGAGATAGTTTCACAGGTGTGCACAGGTCAAAACATATCAAATTGTACATTTTAAATATGTAGAGTTCATTGTATGCTAAGTAAACCTTAAAAAACCAAACCTCAAAATGCCCCAGGTCATAGTTCCCACAGGCTTGGCCAGGGGTGTGGAGCTGGTATCCTGGGCTTAGAAGGCATCGGTTCGCCACACTGAGCTTCGGGTTCTGCCTAGGTGCCAGGTAAACCTCAGTGCAGTCAGGTGAAGACAATTGGTGAGAGCGTCCAGCCCAGTCCATGCATTTGGCAGGAGCTCAGAAACATTTCTCTAAAGAATGTGGCTTTAATCAATGATTCCCACTGGCACACAAAGTGACTCCCACAAACTACACTAGCAAACATTTCCTTAAGGGTTCCCACTCAGTCCCGAAATACACTAGCGTGTTTTGAAAGGTTTGCTCTGTAAACAGAATTCTTCAGTAATCCTTAATTACTGCAATTCTTCAGTAATCCTTAATTCGTGTTCCCATTCATTATTTTTCAGGCACACTTCACATCTCATCAGAACCTACCTGCCTTCCAAGGTTCCCCATGCTGGTCTGACAGAAAGAAATCCCATGGATGCCCCTGAGCAGGGGAGGGGAATGGATAATTCCATCACAGTTTTTGACTCATTGAGGAGGGCCCTCAGATTGCTCCTGTAAATGGCCTCCAGACCTTCTCCACACCGTGGCTAGGGTCTTCTCCAGGGGCCTAGCCACCACGTCGGACCTGCTTTAGTCCCCTCACTGAGTTCCACCTGCTTTCTGCTGACCCCTCTTCTCTCAGTCCCGTCCACAATGAATGTCTGACGTTTCCACTTATGTGCCAAGTATGATTAGATGGTGTTGTTGGCTGAATCATGTCCCTGCTAAATTCACGTTAGAGCCCTAACTGCCAGTCCTTCAGAATGTGACTGTATTTGGAGATAGGGTCTTCAGAGAGGTGATTAAGTTAAAATGAGGCCATTATTGATACCCAGTATGACTGGTGTCCTTCTAAGAAGAGGAGATCGGAAGACTGACAAACACAGAGGGACAGCCATGTGAGGACACGGGGAGAAGTCGGCTGTCTGCAAGCCAAGGGGAGAGGCCTCAGGAAAAACCAACTCTACTGACACCTTGACCTCGGACTTCCAGCCTCCAGAACGGCAAGCAAAGAAATTCCTGTTGTTTCACCCACATAGACTGCAGTACTTTGTGGAGGCAGCCCTAGCAAACTAATACAGATGAGATCTCTCGGACACCCTACCCCACCTTCCCTTGCCTCCTCCCTGCGGAGAATGAAGTGACAGGAGGCAGAAAAGACCTGGAGGGCTTGGGTGCAGGGAGGAGAGAGGGGTTTTCACCTTCTCTACCCATAGGTGATGGGAGGCATTGAGGGTCGATGGGCCAACGGAGGGAGACAGCACTGGGAACATGACCTGCCTGGGGCATGGAGTGGCAGGACTCAGAGAGTTAAAGAAGGGGCTATTTCAAGAAGGGCCTGGGAATGGGACTGAAATAGAGGGACCAGAAGAACACATGAATAAATCATCAGCAGGATGGCAGGCTGAGTGGCGAAACATCTCTTTCCAGTTCAGCTCATTGAAATAAGGCTAAGGTGGGAGCCTCCTTACAGGAGTGGGAAAGAGGGGGGACTTGTCCCTGAGAAGGCTGGTGGCACTGGGTGCTAATAGTCCTGGCAGCCACTGACTACTAGGGTTATCAGCAAGGCAAAAGTGAGGAGGACAGATGTCTCATTCGTTGTCCCAGCATCCAGGGATGGGCCGGCACTTCATCCTCAGAGAACCAGAGTGAAGCACCCTTTCTCTAGAGGAAGAAGTTAACGCTTGAGAAAGCCAACTAATTAGTCCAAGCCAACTAAGTAGATGTAGCTCCAGACTCCAACCTAGGTCTTCTAACCTCAGAGCCCACGAAATGAGCTGTGCGGCCCAGTTAGAGAAGCTTTCCAGAGGACATGGGTAAAACAACTTCCGTGGTCATGGGACGTGGTCAGGCTGGTCTCACCTGTCCTGCCTCCTTCAGTAGTCCCTGTGTGTGCACATGTACACATGCCTGTGGGTGCACGCACATGCCCGTATACACACCCACATTCACACACTCACATTCATAGACATACCCATACACATATGTGCACATGGGTTTGCACATACTCACACATGTATGCTGACATGTATGCACACTCATACACATGCATTTACACTCACACATACACTTTAGTCCCACTGGCATGTGAACTTGTCCTACATTTGACTGCACCACCACAAGGGTCTGAAAACAAAATGCTGTCAATGATAACAGCCCAAACATCACACAAAAAGGCACAGTTGAATAAATTGACAGACTGCTTTTTTTGTGTGATGACCCTCCTTGGAGGCTCAAAGTTGAGTAGATTTTATTTACTGTCTTCTGAAAAACCAGAATACATCCTAATTCCTTCATTATTTGTTTCACAACTCAAAGCTGGAAGTGAATTCAGTTTTAGAAGTTGATATTACTCATTCGAAAGCACTGTTTTCCCCACTGATTTTTGTGGCTACATCGGAAAATTAAAATTTTCTCATTTACCAATGTGAACTGAAGCAGATGTGTGTGAGGCCTTTAATTCACCAGTTAATCCTGAATATTTGGGGTGTTAGTGCCAAATTGCATAGTCAAAAAACAGACTAACTTATTAATTAAAGTAAGTTTATTAGGTGTTTAAAGCCCTTATGCAATGAAAAATCCATATAATAATTTTCATGAATAATTAGACTTTTATTTTGGGGGTAAATGTGAAATTTTTTAATTTAAGTGGAAAAATATCCTTCTGCTCAAAAGAGAGACTGAAAAAATGGGGTTATGAAGCGAATTCAGTCTTTTCTTTTCTACAACCAAGTCACATTTCTCCATCATCGACTTAGAGCTAGGACTTGGGTTAACACCTTTTTTACTTCTGCATGGCCTTAATAGGCTGGCCTAATCCCAGTGTTAAAAGGGTCTCAAGGTCAGCCATGTAAGCACAGGACCCCCTCTCCAATTGGCAAAGTGACACAGGCATTCCTTTAGACTCAAAGGAAGCATCTGACAAGAACCAGCCATTTTCAGGATGTGTCTGAAGTGCTGAGCACTAGGACATAATCAATTCGTTTGATCCCCACAGAAACCTTAGGAGCAAGAATGATCATCTCCACTTAACAGCTGGGCAAACTGAAGTTTAGAAAACTAGCCATTTTGGACGTAGTTCCATAGTGTAGCAGTTAGCATGTCTGCTTTACACAAAGAAGATCCTGGGTTCGTGCCCCAGTGGAGCCACATTCCATGGTCTACAGCCATGCCACCCTGAACAAGCCTGATGTCTGATCTTGGAAGCTAAGCAGGGTCGGGCCTGGTTAGTACTTGGATCAGAGACCACCTAGGAAGACCAGGTGCTGTAGGCATAAAATAATAATAATAAAAACAAACAAACAAAAACTAGTTCAGAGGTGTACCTAGTCTGCCTGAAAGCTAAAGTCTTGTGTGCCACCCTACACAGCCACCACCTACTGGGGATGTCTATTCCACATTGGCAGAAAAAGCTGCCACCCTAAGCTAAATGATTGCTTCCCGGGGTCTGCCAGGAGACTGTAGAAAGGGCTCAGACAAGTAGTTAGGCCACCCAGGTTCAGGCATACACTGCCATCTCAGGCTGGTCACTGCCCCCCACCCCGGGAGGGTAAGGCCCATCTCACAGGGCAGTGAGGGGCTGGGCTGGGCCATTAGGAAACATGAGGACACATATGTGAACCCTCCAGCCCAGGGCAGCCACGAGAGAGGCACCTCATCATTTTCCCTAAGCCTCCGAGAGGGCACTGGCATGCCTTCCTTTAAAACGACATCTGCAAACTTATTTTTTTCTCCCAACAGTTCGTGTTTAGTCCTAAAATATGTCTCCGGATATGATGAAGGAATGTCTTCTGAGTGCCTGTGTCAACAATTAAAGATTAATCCTGAGCCTACACATGGAGAAAATTGAACAGAGAAGGAGCTGGAGGTCGTGTGTGGCCTCCGGAGAACGTTTTCCAAACTGAGTTACAGTTGTTCACAGAATAAGAAGTCACAGCGAGGACAGAGTATAGTACCTGGTGCTGCGAAACGTCACTCAAGAAAGGGTTCTCATCAAACCAACAAAGGAGCCTAATTCTGAGCTGACATCTTCAGAGTTTTCCCAAATCTTACTTTAAGGCTTTCTTTATCATCGGTTGCTTTCTGCTTTAACAACAGCAAATCCAACTGAAATAAAATTTCGACCACAAGATGAATTGAATCCACTTTGCTCATCATAAAGCTTGAAGTATGACTTCACAACGGTGTGACAGTTTTGGAATATGACAGAAGGAGAAACATGGACAAAGTTGGATGTTCCAAAATTAAAAGAAAAAAACAAAGCCCTAAAGACGTTCCTCTTTAGGCAGTTAATCTATGTCCTAAAGAATAATGGAAGTGAGAACCCTTCCCCATGACACCTGTGCCAACAGAAATGTGGAGGCCTAGATGTTGCTGATAGAAGGAATGCAGACTCCATTGATGGGATCCTACATGGCCATGAAACGTGACTATAAAGATTGTGCAGCACTTGTAAAACTATTTTTAATGTGAGGTTGAAATACATACACACAAGGAATAAATGGTATGCACTCTGTGGTTACGATTAGATAGGCGTAAATCTGTCTAGGAATAAGAATTGGGAGGGAGGATGCCAAAAGTTAAAAACAGTCCTCGTTTTTGGGTGGTGGGGTTATCAATAACTTAATCATGTTAAATCAATATACATCTCGGTTATTTTTTTAAGGAGGAAGGGGTAGGGGGGCCAAGTTGGCATGCTATTTCCCAACACTGGGTCTAAGATCCTAGGTAAAGGGGGTGGTCGCATCTCAGCAGCAGCAGCTGGAGAGCTGATGAGCACATCCAAGGGCAAAGAGAGAAGGGTCTACACTCACCCTTCCAAGAGCAGGTTTGAAAGAACCCCATCCCTCACGACAGCTAGCTATGCCTCTTGGTGAGGCTTAGAGTTAGAGAGAGGAGAGAAACCCATAGAAATCCGTGGTGATGCAGTGGGCTTCTCTACAAGTGGATGATTGTACCAACATCCTGTGGGGCCCTGTAAGGGAAGGGCAGTGGAACTCAGTGCTCAGAGGTCACCCTGTGCTTCATAAGCAATTCATCCAGCCCTCCCGACAGTATGAGCAGCGCTCTCACCTCACCTGTAGAGAACTGAGGCTCCGAGGGGCTAGATGAGCAGCCTGGGCCATACAGTCAGCAGGTGGTGAGTGGCTGCTGTACACTGAATGTCTGTGTCCCCACAAATTTCTATGTTGAAATCTTATCTCCAACGTGATAGTGTTGGGGGAGGAGCTCTTTTGGAGGCGATTAGAACATAAGGGTGGTACCCTCAGGAATGAGATTAGTGCCCTCATAAAAGGGACCTTAGAGAGCTGCCTCAACCCTTCTGCCGCGTGGAGATACAGTGAGAAGATGGCCATCTATGAACCAAGAAGTGAGCTCTCACCAAACACAGAATCTGCCAGCATCTTGAACTTGAACTTTCCCAGCCTCTAGAACTGTGAGAAATAAATATTTTGTTGTTTTGTTGCCACCCAGTTATAGCAGGCTGAACAGACTAAGACGGTGGCCTTCTGACGCTGTGTCCAGAGTGTTCCCTCTTCCAAACTCAGGCCCCCAAAGCCGCCATGACACTTAGCTCCAGGAAAGGCTGTGGCAACCCCCAAGCCACACGCACCTCCCTGCTCCAAGCCACTGGGACTCGGGTGCCCCCACAGACTCCCCAACCAGGCCAGAAAAGGGGGCCCTTCCCCATGACAACACTCCCTGGGTAGCCGATAGAAGTGAGCGGACGAAGGTGGGCCCAGAAGCAGGTGGCCCTGACTTGGGGCACATCCACACTGCCATAGGCTGGGCACCGAACTCACACAAAGTGGGGAAAGGACATGCCTTCTCTCTCCTCCCTTCCAAGGCATCCTGCAAATCCGAGAGAGCCCAGGTCTGGCCCTGTGTGTCCAAGCAGCTCACTGCCTCCATCTCAGTGACATTTCTTCCTCTGCAAAACAGGGACAATAGCCTCTGCCTTCTCCATCTCATGAGGCTGTTGTGGGGAAGTTTTAAGATTTTAAGTTATCCTGTAACTTGTCAAGCTCACATTTTGTAAGGGCATTGTATTCAGAGAGAAATACAGATTTTGATACTGCCACAGATAAACCCAAATTTATTAATATACATAAGCGCCTACAGAACAAGAACCTACAACCTGCTGTCTATCCCATTAGGTCAAAAATCCTTTGCCTGGATTTCAAGTCATTGGGAAGGAATTTCTCTAGATTGTGGCTCGTTTGCTGCCTAAGCCTCTCTCATTATTCCTCAGACTGTCACCTATTTGGTTTACCAGTCCTGTGTCCTCTCCTCCTTATTCTAATAACAGCACTCCAGATTGTCCATTGGAAACCATTTTCCACTCCTGGTCCTTTCAGCTCCAGTGGGGTACACACATGTGTACGCAGTACATCCCTCAAGCCTGGCAGGTGAGAGGCTGCCCCGCTGGTCTCAGTGACCAACCAGTACAGCTTATTTGTATTGATCATCAGAGTGGATAGGGGCTGTTGGGAGAGAGAAACTCTAATGCTGAAGATGAGAACCTGTAGCCTTCATGACACTTCACAGGAGAGTGAGGGCATCCTGAGAAATACGCAGCCAGCACAGAGAAACACAAAACTAGGCACCCTCAGCTGGGCCTGAGCAGATATTTCCCTGGATTTCTTGGTTACTCATGCCAATGAATCCCCTTCGTAATTTAAGTCAGTCCGAGTTGGGGTCCTGTCACATTGCTATTTGAAGGTACAAGGATCCAAAGTCACCTAGAAAGGCTGAATCTAATGAGATGATATCAGGGAGGGTAAATGGCACAACATCCTGCTCTGGGGACCATGATTCTAACTGTAAACACACTGGAAGGGGATTTGGAGCCACAGTGAGAAATGGCTGCTGAGAAAGCCAAGGGGGGCTATGGCTGGGGAATGGCAGGGAGGAGGGCACACCTAATGGGTACAGGGCACCATAAATGCTTTCAGGTGCATCGATCTTGGTCCTTAAAACTGGGCCAGTCGCCTCCAGCCTACGCAGCCTCTTCCACTTCACTACATTGTGATGTGCAAGCATTACCATCCCTGTATATGCTGGGATGTAGAAAAAGTTGGAAAGCAGGGCTGGAGAGTGCCATCCCCAGCGAGGAGGCCACTCCAGCCAGTCACTTTGGCATCGGAACTGGCATCTGCTTAAGAGCTAAAGACCATATATTGCGAAGCATGGGATTGTGCCAGAGAGAATCCCAAACACATCTGCCTTGCCTTTGACTATGGCTGGAGGCAGAATTCAGGACCCTGGGAAACCCTGCAGCGGGAGGGGGTATAGTTACAAAGATTGTGGCAGGTCAGTGGACGACTGCCTCCGTCCTCCTCTGGGGTAACAGCACTCTACAGCACCTGCCTGACACCATCCGTTGCTTCCCAGTGCATTCCTAGTATTCCTTCCTCGCAAAGCCACAATTCTCTTCGAATGGTAATGTGCTCAGCCTCCAGGGATAAATCAAGATTGGGCAAAGCCACCTGTGGCAACCCCATAACCTTTGCTAGTGACAGGATGACAGTGATCACAGACTCTGATTCTCACTGGTGCCTACAGGGAAGTCTGCTGAGCAATGCTGGGGGTCTCAAATGAAAGAGAAAGCTCTCAAGAAGGTGATTCTTTTTCCTGCCTCCTTCCCTTCTACTTTGGCTAGTCTTGTGCGAAGATTCATGCTTGGAGCAGAGGCAGCCATTTTGTGACCATAAAGAAAGGCCAAGAGAATAAAAGAAACTGACCTGGCACCCAGTCATGGTCAAGTCACTGAACTAACCCAGGACCTCCTGACTGACTCATAGGCTTCTCTGGGTATACAAGATAATTCAATGACTATATAGTTTAAGCAACCACACTCAGGTGTTCTGTTACTCTGCATCGAAAGCACACTTCCTGGCCAATACTTTCCTCTACATTATCTCATTTGCTCCTCACTACCCAAGTAGTGGTGACCATAGTAGCGAAGAGAAAGTTGATGTTTAGGAAGCTGAAGAGGTTAGATGGAAGGGCTAGTAAACAGTGGGACAGAAACCTCATGCCTCATCTACCCTTCTCCACTCGCTGATACAAATGCATTCAGTTTGCAGATTCCTTGATTCAGCAGTGATGCCACATATCTTCAAAGCAAATGTGTAAAAACCCAATTGAACAATTCCAAAATATATTTCTGAAAGAAACACCCTGACAGCTGATTTGTTCTAATCATGCTGCTGTTATTATAAAGCTTTCCCAAACTGTCACAAAACAAAACAAACAAAACAAAAACATAAAAACAAGAAAAAGAAGAGTGGAGAGAGAACGTGAGCATGCCAGGAAGTACTGGAAGAAACCTTTTTGGTTTGGAAGCCAGGAAGTGTCAAGGGAACAAATGTAGCTATGACTTACACCCCATCTCTAGTTGTGCCTTGGGACTGGAAATTTGACCTCTTTATTAAATTGTACACTACAGAGCAGCCCTGACAAATGACAGATTACCACAAAGGCAGAAAAAGCTACATTTCATTCTGGGTTGTATGGTAACAACCAATATACATAGTTGATGGTAGGAAAGGAAAAGTGCTTGAATTTTATCCTTAGTCTCTAGGTTTTTCCTGTTTTCAAACTGACTGGTCTGAACAATGGAAGACCAACAGCCAACAATAAATCCATTGTAAATTGGAAATGGTCTCTTCTGAATACAGCTAAATATTCCTTTAATCTTTGCATTAAACTTTTTACTGTAGCATAAAAGCCACACACTCTAAAATTTAAGCCTTTGTAATACTGTAACTATAGATGTAATTGCTGGGAGGGGGTGGTTACTTAGGTAACGTATTTAAAGCACCTTAAAAGCACAATATCAGATGCTTGTTTTGCATTCATATTTTTAGATCATACTGAAGATGCTATTGTTAATGACTCTTGCTCAGAAATCTTGTTTTTATGTTCTTGAAAGTATTTCTTTTCTTTTGTACCATGGGAAGGGTCTTTAATAATGACAATATGAATATTCCTTTATTGTAGCTTCTGAATCTACATTATCAGGCACATCAGCCAGTCCCAAATAAGTCATTTCACTGTTCTGCTCCCAAGGGAACAAAGACAGTAGCTCCCATATTAACAGTGGCTTTTGTTGGCTTATTTTTATTTTTTTCTGACATTAGAACTGTGTGCGGTTGGCAGAGATTTCTCTTCTTTAATTTGGATGTGGTTTCTGCCTCTGAAACTCTGAAAACAAGCTTCTTGGTAAAAGGACAAGCTGCAGGCACCCTCTCACATACACATACACAACTACTTCAGCACGAGCTTAAAAGAAGCTTCACGGAAAACAAATTGGTACTGAAAAACATGTTCAAGTACAAATGTTCTTTCCTTAAGATATTTTCAGTTAGATATTGATTTGGTTTTCACAGCTGAGAGTTCAAAAAAGTACCTTCACATCTATTTAAAGCCAATTATCAGTTTCCCGTATGTATCTCCCACAGCCCCTTCATCTCAGCCAGGGACTCTCAGGGTCACCAGCCAGGTTGTGAACATTTCCCATCCAGTGATATTTGCAAGAAGAATGGCTAGTGGAAGGAACAAACCGGCCCTGGAAGAGAGATGCCTTCTCACAGGGGACACCCCAGCAGCCAGAAGCTCAACCCTAACTGCATTTGCACTGTGGCATCTCTGATGCTCCACTGGCAGAGAAAAACTAGCCAGTTAGTACTCCAAGAACATGCTCCTCAGACACCAAGTTTAGTTAGTAGGATGTGTTGAGCTGTCTCCAGTGTTAATGCCAGCCTGCTGAATAGTAAAGCAAATTTCAAGTGGAAATTCCAGGATTCAAAATGTTCCTTTTTCCTTTCTAATGAAGAGGAGAAAGGGAGAGAGGGAGAGAGGGAGAGAAAGAGAGACAGACAGCAGAGAAACAGAGGTGGCTGCGTTCCCAGGAACCCCTCCCTACTAGAATGGTCACAATTTGCAAGTTCCTTGTAAAAAGTTCTCCCAGGATTTCTGATTCATTCAATCCCCGCTTGCTATTTATTTTTACTAAAAGGGGCCTCCTATTCCAAAGAACAGCCACACACTTCCAGCACTAACAGGTAAAAATTTTACTTGGCCTTCCATAAATCAGTTCAACACCCTGGTCTCCAGGGATTTGCCAAAAGATAATGGACAGCAATTATGAAACCATCACCACGAGTTGCCAGCAGGGCTTCGGAGAGATTTCTTAAGTCTGCAGGCACTTTCAGAAGAATACAGGAAATCGTTTCATGAAACAGCAATTCTTCCCAAAACCAAACAAGAGGAGCTGTTATGCTGGCTTAAAGTGACTGGTTATAGGTATAGTGAACTACGTACGAGGTGCGGTGCGGTCTTCTCCCATTCCCCTTAAGATTCCAAATTAACTCAATGAATACGCGGCGCAATACATTACTAAAGATCCCAGCGCTGTGCAGTTCCTGGGCTGCTAATAACAAGCCCGCCCGCCCTCTCCTCTATCCAGAAGCACATGCGTGCGTTTCCTACGACAACCCGAAGATTCTCCGTCGGGCAGGGCGCTTGGGATCATGGGAGGCCGCCTTTCCCAGGGGAAGAGATGGCTCAGGTTTTGGAGGCTCTGGCTAGTTCAGCCTCTCTCAGTTCTATGCGGAGGGATACTGCTGCCCAAACGGTGGAGGTTTTGATGAATATGATAGGTGAGGGCATTGGGGTCCCAAACGTGGCTCTTGCTTTGCAGACACACAGAAGCAACCTAACAGAAGTGTCACAGAGTCTCATATGCTTCTAAGAAGCTCATGAAAACTCAGGATGTGCCTGTACTGCACAGGTGGCATTGCCTGAAACCAGAACCCAGGTTTTCTGGCCCCGACTAATTTTTCCTCCCCTCGCCCTACCAGTCTGACGTGGGCATCCCAGGGCTCGGTGGCCCGCGGAGAGCGCATCAGCCGCAGCAACTCCAGAGCACAGCATCTCCAGGATGGAGCTTCCCTGAAAAGAACTTTTCTGGGGACGGAGGGCAAGCAGGCTGGACTGACCAGATCCCTCCAAGGCCCGGGCCCTCGGGTCTGTCAGAGTCTTCCCTCCACTGTGGCCACCGGCCTGCTATGGGCTCCTCGCCTCTCCAGGTAAATCGCCATTGGTAAGAGCAGCTGCTGCCAGTGACGAGAGTCACGCACCAGACAACTCCCGCACAGATGAGGAGCGAGGCGCCCAGCACAGGCGGGAAGCGCACAGCCGCATGGTGACTCGCCCCACGTCTGTCATTTCAAAGTCCGTAGTTTTCCCTCTCCCTCCCTCGGCTCGTTCCCGAAACGGCCTTTTGGCTCGCTTTTCCCACGGCCGCTTGCTCTGGAACGCAACCCTGAGGCTGGAGAGGGGACAGCAGGACCCTCTCTGAGCCTGCACCCCAGCCTCCGCCCCCGCGCAGGCCGCCAGGATAGACTAAAGCGCACAGAACCAGCGGGCGACCCCTCCTCAGTCAGATGGCCACACTGCCCCTGGCGCCCAGCACACGGACACTACCTCCGACCCAACACACTCCCTTCCCACAGCACAGCTCCCGCCCCGCGCCCGGCGCCTCACCTCGCGCAGCAGGCGCTCCAGGTGCGGCTCCGCCCAGGCGGCTAGGGTGTCGGGTGGCCCCTCGCGCCGCAGCAGCTCCCGCTCCTCCTCGAGGGCCGCCACCCGGCCCTGCAGCGCGACTGCCTGGGCGCCCAGCAGCAGGCAGGCGGCTGCCGAGCCCACGGAGAGCAGTAGGCACATCGCACTCACCGCCCAGGCCCCAGCCGCTGTCGCTGGGCGCCCCACGCCGCCGCCCGCCGGGCGGCCCTTTCGCGCTTCGCCACGGTTGCGCTCGCCTGGGCTCATGGCGCGCTCTTCGCGCGTGAGCTCTCTGAGGGGGCGGTGCAGAGCTGGGGTCGCGGGCCCAACGCGCGGGGAGCAGGCTGAGAGCCCGTGGCACGAGGTCGGCCGGACGCAGGGCTTGGCCTTCGGGAAGCAGCGGATCGAGGCGCACGCCCCCTTCCCCGCTGCTAGCTCCTCCACCACCGCCACTTTGGGCAGTTTCCTCTATGCAAATAGACCCCGCCAGAAAAGGAGCCGGGACCCACCCAGGGGAGGAGCGGCCTGGCCGGCCCCAAGCCGCGAGGGGCGGGGGCGGGAGGGGAGCTGGTTTCTTGGAACCCCCGCGCACGCCTGGTAGACCCTGCGCGGCGCGCACCTCAGCCCTCAGTTGCCCAGAGCTGCACCCATTCCGGTGCGCACCTCTGCGATTCCCCTGCCCTAGTTCCCACTGCGATCTCAAGAAGGCTAAGGTGCGCCAAGAGACTCAGGACGCCTTGTGCAGCCGGCCCACTGCTGGAGCATCATTCATGCTTGGCGAACATTCCCCTACTTGTGAATTAACCTTTCTGACAATTTTTTAAAAGGTCAAAACTTCAAATCCCGTGGAAAACGAAGCGAGTCCATCCTAGGTGGCGCCTTAGCGCCGCTTAGTGGCCAAAAGCGACCTCTGCACGCTCACGTTTAGAGACTGTTAGAGCTGAGATTGCGTCACGCAGAAAGATGCCTCTTAGAATCTTAATTCTCTCCATATATTATCTGCCAGACACGTGCTGCTGGGAACAAATTGTAAGTCCTTGTTCTTGACCTAGAGAGGGCTCCCATTTGAGAAAATTGAGATTATCACACATGGAAACGATGGGGGTAAACAACTCCAACTTTTGTTGGGCTGATGGCTTAATTCTATGGAAATACAACTTGGCCAAAAACAATAATCCACTCCGCACATTCAATCTAATTTGTGATTTTGCTGAAAATTTACAGCACAGGGTTAAGGTAGGAAAGCCTGAAGGAGAAGGAAGTGGCCCTAATTGTGTTTTCAATAAAGAGGAGATAGTCTGGAAGTCAGTGAGATTCTCTGCTCTCACAGCATATTTATATCCTAAAATGGATCCCAAACAACCCAACCAACTCCTCTAATATTCAAAACAATAAACTGCTAACTTAGATCTTTGTAATCTGGGCAACTCCACAACTGTTTTTGAGGAAAAGATCTGTTATATCTATCTTCCCTCTCACTCTCTGGGTATTCTTAATTTCTGTGAATAGATCACGTCTCTTAAAACTGTTGAGGTCCTCCAGCTGACATTCCTTCTTATGCCTTTAACTAGGAGAAAAAAATTACCTCTGAGATCAGAATAAAAGGGAATGTGGTTAGCATCTCACCTATGCAACTTTGTATCTGTGACCTTAGTAAATTAGGGTTACATTTAGGTGGTTATAGAGGTAGGTCTTGGTGCCCGTGCTATAATCTAGTGTATACCTAACAATCTGAAAAACAGTTGCAAGACAAACTGGATTGTCTACTCTGAAAAAAGGCCAACACCATTGTACAAGTTAGCACTCCATTCTTACTACAGAGGTAAATTACCCATCACTTACTTTTGTTAATGTTACTGCACTATGCTATGTTCCAGAAGCTTCTGTTTAACGAATAAGCCAAGCTCATTAGCCTTTGCTCTTGCCTACTACCTCACTATCTGGAATATCCTGCTCTCAGATCTTTGAACAAGCTTCTTATCCTCAGTTCAAAGTCCCCAGGTCCTCAAATCTCACCGCCTGCAAAAGGCCTTCCCAGACTGCCCAATCTAAGGTGGCTACTCAGGATTACTCAGGATTACTCAGGAGATCAGAACATTTATCACTATTTGAAGTTACCTGTTTGTTAACTGTATCCCCTTTGTCTTGTTCACCACTGTTTTCTCAAAGAACACAAGAGTAACTGGCACACTGTAGGTGCTCAATAAATATTTGTCAAATGAATCGAAGAAAGGTGAAAATGTTTGCTATCTACAACTGATTTTAAAAGGCAAAGAAGAAAATCCTGTCTTGTGTCACCTGGGGTCCTGGAAGGAACAGATGGCATCCTCAGACTCAAGACAGTCTAAAAGTAGAGACTCTTCACAAAGGGGCAGGTTAAGGGAAACCAGTAGAAGGTGCTGACGAAGCACCCTAGGGTATCAACAGTGGGAGGCCATCGCCACACCTAGCTTAAGGAATGAGGGGAGGAAAGTGTTGTGGGAACCCTGTGACTGCTCAGAGCCCTAAGTCTGCTCCACAGACAGAGATGTGGCCTTTGGCCGAGGGACATCACCTCTTTAAAATCTTGGCTCTCTGATCTCCTGGGGCTTTGCACTGACCAAACCCAGCTGAGCAGAGTGGGGGGGGGGTTGAGGCATTGGGAGGGTAGAGGACAGATCTGAAATGAGGGAGAAACCCACATCACCTACCACACTCGTAGCACTTACCAACACTCATCTAGTTACTGCTGCCTCTGAATGGCTCACTTGTCAGCAACAGGCACTAATCAGGGCAACCAACAAGCCATTTGGTGGCAAATCAACTACTTTGAGCTTTCTGCATCCTGAAGGGCAAGTGGTTTGTCCCTCACAGGGATGGCTAGGTTATTCTGAGCATGGGCTTGTCCTTTCTGTCTGCAGAGCCACTATCCTTAGAGGCTGCCCGATCCACAGTTATAGAATCCCACACAACATAGCATTGGACCAGGGGACCCACTTCACAGCGAAGGAGCTGTGGGAGTGAGCCCATGTCCATGGAATCTACTGGCTGTTACATCCTGCAGCAGCCAGAAGCAGCCAGCCTCACAGAATATCAGAACTGCCTGTTGAAGGCAAAGGTAAAGCACCAAATACTTAGAGGCCAGGTATACTCTAAACGGCTACAGTGCCATCTGTCAAGATGTGGTATATGCATTAAACCAGAGACCTCTGTATGATGCTGTTCCCAGTAACACATGGGTCCAGGAACCAAGTGATAGAAGAGCAGCCCAACTTACCATCACTCTCCATGACCCACTGACGGACTTCGTGCATACTGTCCCAACTGTGAGCTTTGTGGAGTTGGAGGTTCTAGTTCTCACAGGGGTTACACGCTTGCCAGGGCACACAGCAAGGGTCCATTCAACTACATACTATGGCTTTCACCCAGGGCACTTTGAATTCTGTGTCCAGGGACCTAAAGTCAAAGAGTCACCATCCTGGCAAGGATAAGTGACCCCGATCAGTAGGTAGGGCTGCTTTTTACAGCAGGGGAAGGAAGGACTATGCAAAAAACCTTGTGACACTCCTTGCTCCACTGTCACTGTGAACAGCGGTATGCAGAGCCCCATCTGATGGTTGACAAGGGCTCAGACTCTTCAGGATAAAAAGTACATTATAAAATATTTTATAAAGGGATTGTTTGGGTCAGATAGGGTTGACAACCACTGCAAAAAAATAACTAATGTTAATGTAAAGGTATAAATATGTTCGAAATGCTGTTTAAGAAGGCAGGAGTACTTAATCATTTTTTTCCCAGCAAAAATGGTCTAAATTAAGCTACAAGGCTTAAAGGGAATAGGCTTCAATTAACTGAGAAAATTGTTACATAGAAAAGGCAGTGTGATATAGTGGGAAACGTACGCATAATGCCTACATTCCAGTCCTGGCTCCACCAAAGGCTCACAGCTACTTGCTATTGCAGACTCCCAGTTACCTAGTTTGTAAAACGGAGCTACTGATAGGAACTAGATTTACTCTACCTGAAACAACTAGAACACCAAACTGTGCAAAATGGCAGTTTACGAGACATTGGACATTAGGCAATGAAAAGCAGTGATCCTTGGGAAATGCGAAATATGAAGTGAGTCCAAGGATTCCCCAACTTACTCTCTGGAGAGGTTTCTCCAGGCCACAGTGCAGGGAGGGGGACCCAGGTAGAGCCTCCTCGCCCTGAAGTGAAAAGAGCCACAAGTCCAGGGAAGCCAAGGTAGTCAGAATTGCAGGGGAGAGGAGTGGAGAAAACTGTGGAGAGAATGCTTCACCTGAAGTCATCATGTATGTGATAAAAGTACCTAAGGCCTGGGATAGTTCTTCCCACCAGCAAGCAAGGAAAATGTGGTAAATTCAGAGGGCACAGGGCACAGTACTCAAAAGCCTTTGCCTAAGGAGTAGGGAAGAACCAGCCCTAGACTAAACACAGCTCTGGTCCTGTCCAACAAGCTTAAAACCAAAACCTGAAAAGAACAAACCGATTCAAGTAATTTAACCACGCCCCATAATAAAGCTCAAGTATATAGGGATATAAAAATACCCAGTATCCCACAAGGTAAAACACAAGGTAAAATTATCAGACATGCAAAGCAGCAAAAAAAATATGACCCATAATATAAGAAAAAGCAATCCAGAAATACAAGATGAAAAACAGACAAGGATATTAAATTATTGTATTTCATATGTTCATGGAACTAAGAGGAAAGATTAAACATGTTACGTAGAGACATTTTTCAAAAGACCTAAAACGAAATTCTGGATATTGAAAAATGAGTCTTTGAGATAAAAAAATACACTGGATGGGTTTAAAGGTAGATTACACACTGCAGATTGCACACTGCTGATTACACACTGCAGCAGATTAATGAATTTAAAAATATAGCAACAGAAACTATCCAAATGAAACAAATGGAAAACTGATACAAATGAACAGAACATCGACACTAGCAGTGGGATAATTTCACATGAGTAACTGGAGCTGGGAGGGAAACCCAAGCATAAGAAACATGAAGACAATCAGACGAGACATCATAATCTAACTGCTTAAAATGACTGGTAAAGAAAAAACTTAAAAAAGCAATGAGAGAAAAAGACATGTGTAGAGGAACAAACATAACAGCAGATTTTTTGTTGGAAAAAATGCAACCCAGAAGATAAGCAACCTAGAATTCTATACTCAGTGAAAACATCTTTCAAAAACAAAGGCTAAGTTAAGTACTCTCAAACATACAAAAGATGAGAGAATTCATCTCTGGCAGACTACAATAAAAAGGAATGTTAATGGAAGTACACTTGACCTTGAACTGCACAGGTCCACTTACATGCTTTTTTTTTCAATTGATCTGCACAGTTCAAACCCATGTCGTTCAAGGGGCAACTCCATGGGTGGGAGTCTGCGTATGTGGAGGGCTGACTTAAGTTACACGGAGATTTTCTGCTGTGCAGGCAGTTGGCACCCCTAACCTCCACATTGTTTAAGGGTCAACTATAATTCAAGCAGAAAAAAACAAACCAGATGGGAAATGTGGATTTACATAAGGGATTGAAGAGAACTAGAAATGGTAACTATGCAGGTAAATATGAGAATTATTTAAATCTTTTAAAAAGATAACTGATGGTTTAAAGTAAAAATAACAGTGTATTGTGGGGTTTTAACATCTGGTTGAGTAAAATGTATGACAATAGTACAAGGCCCAGGAGGGGAGGAAATGGTAGTATACTATTATAAGAGTCTATCACTACGTGTAAAGCAGTAAAATATATCTTAAAGGCATACAGTGACAAAAATGTGTACTACAGACTCTAAAGCAACTGCTAAACACACACACACACACACACACACACTAGTTATAGCTAATAAATCGCCAAAAGATACAAAGTAGAACTGTGAAAAAATACTCAATCCAAAATAAGGCAAAAAAAAGAAAAAAGAAAAAAAAATGGGAACAAAGAACAAAAAGTACCAATAGAAAATAGATAGTAAATCTAAATCCCATATCAACAATCACATTAAATATAAATGATCTAAACACACAACCCAGTTTGTCAGATAAGATAAAAAGCAAGAACCAACTATATTTACTTCTTACATAAGGCTTTAAATATAGACAAAATTTAAAGGGCGAGAAAAGATGTACTATGGTAACATTAAAATAAGACTATATCTATTTGTGCTTATTTCATATGGTTCCTAGAGGACTAAAACCAAAGTATAGGAATATGATTTGCAGACTGTAGAATATTGTATAAATCAAGAATATAGGGAATAAATTAAGAAAGTGAAAATAATAGCTACTATACACTAGCACTTTAGGTAAATTATTTCATCCAGTCCTCACCACCCCCCTTCAGAAGATAGGTGTTAGTATACCAACCTATATATAGATGAGGAGGCTACAGAGAATATGTAACTTGCCCAACTCAATTGGGCAGTCCCAGGTCTGAATCCAACTTCACACAAACCACATTATTCTCACCTGTGCAACTTTTATGAGAACACACAAAATAATTTAAATGTTTCTAATTTGAAAAATATAAAAAACAGCAAAATCTTTTAAACTCCTCGATCAACGACATACTCCAAATACCATTTAGACCTGTTATCATTCGTTCTCAAAATTGTACCTGCCCATGTTGTCTTTAGTTAAGAGTAAACCCAGCAACTTTTAAAAGTACAGGCTCTAAGTCAAAAAACTCAACTTTCATTTATATTGATAATGGAAAACATTTCAAGTCACTAGGAACTCCAACAATTAATCTTTAATTCATCTCATTACATGTAACTGCTGTTGACAGTATCTGAAAAGAACCAAGCCTGAGGTGCCTGCCTCAAAGGATGGTCAGGGTGGTTTCAAGTATTCATAATGAAATGTCCCAATCTTTTAGTTATGTAGATATTTCCCCAGAAGTATGTTAAAACCAAACCAAAATCAAAAAAGGAGTGAATATAAGAAAATGTATCTGAACAGTAGATATTCTTGATTGGTAAAAAACCAATTTCTCTAAAAATTCTATTCTCCCTTCCAGTTTCAGTGAAATGTCATAATAAAAAACAATGTTGGGGAGCAAAAATAAAATTCTTGATAGTTTAGTAATTCCTTGTGCCGTAAAGAGGAACAATTAACACTATTGGGAAAATAATAAACAAGTCAGGAACAATTAACACTATTGGGAAAATAATAAACAAGTCGTCTGGGTTAAAGCATTTTAGAAACAAAGTAGCTACTATTTACTAGTGGGACTACTGAACACCAGGTATCTGCTTGATTTTAATTACTGTAACAGATATTACTCCTAAGTAATTTGAAGAAAGTAAAGTAACTTACTCCCCCAAACCAAGACCTGGGACTAGAGTTGGAACCACACTGGTAAGCCTGAGCTCTTTAAATGTGTGGAACTAATACATCAGGGAATTAGCTGATAAGAGATGCACAAAAAAGGGCTGGATACTTCTTTATATTACGATTTCAACCTAAATTAACTTCAGGTTCAATTAAAAAAAAAAAAACCTCTGAGGTGCTGTGTATTTCCTACATCATGATGATGACCGGCACATCAGCTGGCTGTCAATCTGAGGCTCACATTTAATACTGAGGTCTGATGTTATCAGCTTCACCTCTCCATTATAAAGTCCTCCATTAATTTTTCACCCAATGGCTTTACTGTTCACTGATGACTGGTGCCTGGATCCATTATTTCATTAACAGTTGCAAAAGTAGAATAGAAGAATGTATTTCAACATTCCATTTTTATTTATTAGAATAAATTCTATAAAATACTTTCCCTCATTACTGATTAGTTTACACAATAAATGGGAACTAAAGAAACAGATACCACTCTGATGAAATATTGAATGTGGGAAATTCTCTAAAGATAAATGACCCAGTTTCATCAGCAAAGAAATAGAATGGTGGGGAAAAAAAGATGCATTAAGTGATTAAGAGACCTGAGACATAGCAATGTATGGATCCTGACCGGGTCATGATTCAAACAAAAGCAACTATGAAGTGACATTTTCTTTTTTAGACAATCATGAAACTTTACAGACTCAGTATCAGTTAAGAAAATTTTGTTGGGTATGATAATGGCATAATTTTATATTTTAAAAAACTCATGTTAAAACACATACAGAAATATGGGCAAAATGATACAATATCTGGCATTTGTATTTAAATATAATAGGAAAATGAGGAACAGATGAAACAAAATTTGAAAAAAATGTTTTTAATTTTTGAAGCTGGGCTATCTGTATTTAGAGGTTCATTCTTCTATTTTTGCATTATATTTTGAAAATTAAATCACAAATATAGAAGTAGCCGATTTCCCTAAGTGACTCAAATTAAGCATATTCACATTAAGAAGATCACCTCTTTTAATTATATTTCAAAAGGCTGGATTGACTGAGTTGTAAAATTAACCTGGCTTTCGAACTTAACATTCCATCTAAAAAAAAAATAAAATAAAAACCAGTTAACCAAACTTACTTAGCATTAAGATTTAGCTGGAGATAGCTACTTCATAAAAACATTGAACTCTTTGAAGAATTAAAATTTGTTTCTATTAACTATTTGCAAACATGCAGTCTACTCAGCCAGTAATTACTGACACTATCATGATTCATAATGAATTCTTCTGACCATAATACTTGAAAATATAGATTATTAAGAAGTTCTGGTATTTGAAATATTTCACTTGTACCAAATTTTGTGAGAATCAAAAATTTCAAACTGGAAAGTAGTTAAAAACCCAAGCCACCTGATAGTTTCTTCATTCCAGGATGTCAAGATAAGCTTTAAATACTTGCATCTGCCTTAGAATGTTTTCAAATGACCAAAGCATTTGAACCATTTTGATGGTTGAAACTACTTATCAACTACTGGAGTAAAGAGAAATGTAAATGGAATCTAAGCAATGTAACTTTCTATTAACCATCACTTTCCATTTCATCCCAAGTCATTTCACAGAACTGTGAAAAAGAACTAAAGTTTTTGATTCAATGAGGTATATATTATCAGAAAAGCACACTGCTACAATCTAAGAAACCTGAGTTTAAGTCACCATTCAGCCATAATTTGGTGACTTGGTCATTTCCAATTTCTCTAGCATGTAGTCCTTCAAGATTATTGAAGATGAATAATTTTCAATTTTATTAGTGAAAACTTCAAAGGGTAGTTTGCTACTGTCAACTAATAGCAGGTGTCAATTTCATTCACTATAAAAATTTTGATAAATGCACATATGAAAAAGAACACTTGAAAAAATAAGTAGCAGAAAATGTTGTTGATTGGTTACTGGAAATAATCTATTTAGCTGCATGTTTAAAATGCCTCATAAAACCCAAGCTTTTCAAAATGAATTAATTGGAATGTAAGACCTGAAACCATAAAACTTCCAGGAACATTTGCAGTAAGCTCCTTAACACTGGTTTGGCAGTGATGTGACACCAAAATCAAAAGCAATAAAAGCAAAAATAACAATTGGGACCACATCAAACTAAAAAGCTTCTGCCATAGCAAGGGAAGTCATTAACAAAATGAGAAGCCAACCTACCGAATGGGAGAAAATATTTGCAAATGATCTAATAAAGGGTTAATATCCAAAATATATTTTAAAATCTCATACAACTCAATAGCAAAAAAAAAAAAAAAAAATCCAATCAAAACCTGGGAAGATGTGAAAAGACATTTTTCCAAGGACAAGCATACATATGAAAAGATACTCAACATCATTGATGATCAGGAAAGTGCAAATCAAAACCACAGCAAGATATCACCTCACACTTGGTTAGAGTGGATATTATCAAAAAGACAAGTTGGTGAGGGTGTGGAGAAAAGGAAACTCTGGTGCACTGTTTGGTGGGAATGTAAACAGGTGCAGCCACTATAAAAAACAGTATGGAGGTTCTTCAAAAAATTAAAAATAGAAATACCATATGACCCAACAACCCCTCTTTGGGTATTTATCCAAAGAAAACAAAAACACTTACTTGAAAAGACCATGTTCATTGCAGCGCTGACAATAGCCGAGATATGGAAACAACCTGTATTCATCCATCAATGGATGAAGAAAATGTGGTACATATACACAGAATACAATATTATTCAGTCATAAAAAAAAAAAAAAATGAAATCTTGACACTTATGACAACATGGACATTATGCTAACTGAAGTGAAGCAGAGAGACAAGAACCATTATGATCTCACTTACATGCAGAATCTAAACAAAAAGAAACCCAAGCTCATAGATAGAGAACAGATTGGTGGTTGACAGAGGCTGGCTGTGGGGGCTGAAGAGGGTCAGAAGATATAAACTGCCAGTTATAAATCAGGGGGATGTAATGTACAGCATGGCAACTATAGTTAATACTACTGTATTATATATTTGAAAGTTTCTGAGATCTTAAAAGTTCTCATCACAAAAAAAAAAAATTAACTATGTGGTGACATGTTAACTAGACTTATTGTGGTGGCCATCTGGCATATATACAAATACCAAATCATTATGTTGTACACCTGAAACAAATATGTCAATTAGACCTCAATAAAAATTAATTGACTTCAATGGATTTCTACAAACAGTAAAAAACTATGAGGTGCCAAATTAGTAAGAAAAATACCTAATTACAAATAACCCATATTTATACACTGGCCATTCTAAACTTTTTCCCTAAGTAAGCTGAAGCTCCCAGAACTGTCAAGTAAAAACCTGGCACCTTCAGAAAACGAGTTCAGAAGCACAAGGAAAAAAGGCCATTAAGAGTAGGAGCCTGAGAGCTCGACGACAACAGGGAGGAAGGCTGGCAGCAGACACGTAATGATCCCAGAGGTACCATCCGAACCAGTGGACATTTCTGTTCTGCCTAAGTTATCAAAATTCTCTTTAATTTCTAAAATTCCACAAATTACACCTAAGAATTAGCAAATTCCCCGTGAAGAATGTAAACACTTTGCAGAAGGGGTTTAGCAATCATTAACTTCTTAGTAAGAAATAATATGGGCATTTTTTTATTTCCTGACATCAGCATACTCCTTAAAAAAAAACCTCACCCCATATAATATAGTGCAACTATTCAGAAGACATGTTCATTTTATATAGACAGCATCAGAGGCCTAAGCATAATTTATGCAGTGAATCTGTGGTAAAATTTATTCCCGCTTTCTTAAAATTCCTAGCCAATTTTAGGACCATGGTCTTACCATACTGGCAAATGCTGCCTGTGAATAGCGTAGGGAACCCAGCCTGGTTTTGCTAGTGGTCATACAAGAAAATCCCATGCATTTTATGTTTAAAATACACAGACATATAGTTCTTGATGTGAAAACAGATTAACAATAGAAAATGTCTAGAGGCAAACAAAAAGTTCATCATGTTAACCAACCAATTCAGGTCTGGAAATTTCTGCAGAGGTTCCTTCCCAAAGTATTTTCCAATGAAATCATTCTTTTTTCCAATAAAGATGAACACAAATATAAATTGCTTTATAATAACCTTAATTCTTATAGGCTGAGATTTAAGTATTTATTTACTCCATTTGATAAGGAAACAGGTACAAGACATTTTCAAGACTCAAGATTTGGCATTAAAAACTAGAACCTCAGTCATCAGAATTCCTACTTCCATGTTTGTGACTCACTAAATAGCTCTTAGAAAACAGGACTTTCCAAGCTGACTTTCTAATTAAACTTTAATCTTAAATGAAGTGTGTATGTGGTTTTATTAAACAACCTGTTGTAATGGACAAACTGGATTCCTTTCCATGAATGCTACTTACTACTGATATATCACCTGACAAGAGAGAACACAAATACTTACAATTTAATGTAATGCCAAAAGTAAACGTTTCCTGTGGGTTCTAGTTTCCAATACCTGCCTACATAGTTAATAATACTTATTACTTGTTCAACAATTCCAGAAAAAAACTTTTAAAGTTAAGAAAAATTCTGAATTTGAGGTATATAAAGAATATTCAGTAAGAATAAAGTAGTTAAGATTTCCTTTTACTCAAAAAAAAAAAAATCACTGCAAATAGTCAACCTCCATGTACAAAAGACAAGAGATCAATCACATTTATCGCTGGACACAGGATATTCCAAAAGGTATTTAAAAATTGTAATTAATTTCAAAACGAAAAATTAAATTTATATTTCATTATCAAGACTATACTTAACAATCATGATACAAAACATACAGTATTTACACTTAACTGTACAAAATAATTTAATGTTTACAAAAATATTAGAATGTTTATTTAGAGTTGACTGACACAGTCTTAAGTAATCTCTTCTAGAGAAGTATATAGTAAGACCACTGATTTCCATTTCATTTCTTTTTTAATAAGTCAAAGAAAGGATGCTGCAATGCTTCATCTAAGGTAATTCTTTTCACTGGATCATATTCTAACATTCTTCGAACCAGGTCAAACAGTTTCTCATGTTCTTCATCATGACAAAGCATAAATTCCTGGAGGGGGGAGGGGAATGTTTTTAATTAAGAAAGATATTTAAAAAGTTAGAAAATGTTTTAAACCTTAAAATCTTTTTTTCTTTTACCTTTAATGGTTTGCAGCGTCTCCTAACATATCTACCAGCAGAACTATGTTCATCCCAATCTAGCTGGTTATGGTGAAAATACTTGCGTTTTCTACAAGAAAAAGTCATCTGGATAAGTAAAAATAACAAAAGATTTACATTTACCCTGCACCTACTGGGACAGATGGAAGCATAAATGTCTCTATGCGCACGATTTTTTAAAATCTCAGTAAAACTTATATATCAGCTTATAGAATATCTTCCTTAAAAAACAAAAACAAAAAAAAAAACTTCCTTATTTTGCTCTGTCCAATGTTTTAGTAACCTATCTAAATTCTTTCCAAATACCGTATAGGGAACAACGGCAGCTTTAAAAACAGAGGCTGCTGGATCCGTTCCCGTAAATTCTGATTTCTCTATATCTGGAATGGGGCTGGAAATCTTTAAACAACCACTGGGGTGACTTCTGAGGGGCAGCTGTGTTTGAAAACCACTACAATGTCTTGTCCAAGGATATACAGCTAGTTAGCAACAGTATGGAATTTCAACTTAGATTAGTATGACTCCAAAATCAAGCTCTTCTTACTATTCTTATTTTTACGTCAACTTAAGAAAACACTTATGCAAAGGTTAACTTCAGTGTAAACACCATCACTTTTGTTTACTAAATCATAAGTAAATACTGCATTACTTTTTAAACACTTGACTTTATAAAAAAATTTCTGTAGTTTGAATATGGGCTATTATTGCAACAAAGGGCATTAATCTTAAAGTATACCTTGTTTTCTGAATCATATGTGTTGGTATGGGCCCTAATATTCGTTCCATCATTGCCAGGTGCTCTTTACTATCATGAGTCTGAAAAATAAAAGAAAAAGAAATTCAGCACTTTTCATTTCCCTACATACACAATAAAGGAAAACATAAGAAAATAGTACTGGCATAAAAGGACTCGATTAGACAGTTTATACAATTTACACTACACTCTACTTCAAAAGTGAAACAATACTGAATGAGTTGTACTGTCTGGTACAAACCTAAAATAAAATTACTCTTTCTGAAATAGACCAGTTCTGTATAGTGGAGACGTGTAATCTGTTTAATGTAAAACTGAACTGCTTCCTTATTTATTTCTTGCACTGCTTAACTGAGAAATGACTGGGGAAGAGTACCAGAAATACTGTCTCCTCATGTAACCAGTCACTTAACCAAACAAACTCCATGACCCAGTATTAACACTTACTACTCCTTGGCAATGAAAATACAATCTCAATTCTCAAAATCCTGAATTTCAAAGAGCTTAAGATACTAGCTCAAGGTCACACAGCTCGTAAATGAGGAAAGTTGAACTACGAATTGAAGTCAAAACTCATAAATCATACAGTAACAGAGCTCTGGCTAAAGGAGAATAGAGAAAACTGTCACACAGCTAAAATGATATGTTCCCAGAGCAGAAGTTGGCAAGCTTTGTCTGTAAAGGGCCAGAGAATAAATACTTTGCAACTGCCTGGTCACAAATGGTCTTTGCCGCATGGCCTTTTCAGACATCAGGCAGGACATAGTTTGCCAATCCTGTTCTGGAGAGTAGAGGCTGTGTATAATGCTTTTTAAAATCTATCAACTATTGTGCCTAGCATATTGCTTTCAAAACATTATTTAATACAAAGAATAAATAATACTAGCTTCATAGTTCAAGTTCCTTAGCTGAACAGTATTTTGGAGGGTGAAAGCCAAATATAAATCACCAAACAAGATACTACCTCTTAGAACTGATAACCATGGTTCTAGATATCAAACTTGTCTATAAGCTTAGAGTCCTTTTAACAGGATCTCTACAAATTAGATAGAAACACAAGCCTTGTAAGGCCCCACAAGCAGTGGACACATATGTCCTGCAATAGCACCTAAAGGAGTCTAAGCTCATCAGCGCTTCCTCCCCACCCTACACTGCTGTGACCTCAAGTCAACCCTGACAGTATGAGCTAGTCTCCTGAACCCATGCCCCACAGCCACAAACCACCACCACAACACCTTGATCACACCACAACCCTACTTCAAGTTCTACAGCGGCTATACCACCTAGTTTTCAAGACTTTTAGATTTCAGATTTAAGTACAATTATGAGGGCAAAAATATAGACCTAAATAAGGTTTCATAAAAGGGACACTTCAATATCAAAAGGAAAAAAAAAAAAAAAAAAAAAAACCCAGGAGGGATAACCTCTAAATAAAGGCCAAAATGGCAACCCTATAAAATCATTTTTGGTTTGGACCACTCTACATTTGGATACCACTGACTTCTAAGATAAAACAAATACCTTTCTTCTGTGGAGAACAAGTCCATTGTGAATCAATCGGACCCTGCCTACGGTTGTGATTTTCCTACTTACGCATTCTTCCCTGACAAGAGTTATGTCCCTTTACACCTGCACCCATTTCCAGAACTGTTTCTTCTCCTGGCATGTTCATCTATTCTGACGAACTCCTACTCTTTCTTCTAGCACTGGCTTAAATTAAACTACCTCCTGAGTGATGCTTTCTCTAAGAAAATTTAACTGGTCACTTTTCCTGGGTTCCCATGCTACTGTCTACATTGACCCATTATAGCAAGCACCACATGACACCGTTAACAGTTTCCCCATCTTTCTTTTGCATGACTTCTTTGAAGAGATGTTATCTTTTCAACTTTATACACTTAGAGCCATGAAATGTGCCTAGTGTGTCATAGGTGCTTAATACTTACAATAAAATACAACTTATTGTTTCTGAATTCTTTTATAAAAAGGAGTGATTTGTTCATGGCCATACTGATAGTCAATATAACCAGAACTGAATTAAAACTGGCCACAGTAATACTAACTTAAATTTATGAAGAAGTTCCGTAACAAAAAATGGAAATATGAGACAATATAAACCATGTGTTAAAAACTCCAGTCACATGTAAAATGAACTATGACCGAATATTCATTTACTAAGAGAAGTATTTCATTCAACTATGGTTTTAAAGAAGGATAACCATTTTGCACATGTAAGCTATAATCTTATGAATGATGACACTATAGCAACTTTTCAATATGGAAGCCAAATTTTACATACTTTTAACATTTAACTAAATAATATTTATGAAACACATACCTGAAAGACTGTGAAACCAAGGTAATATTCAATAAGAATGCAACCTATGCTCCAAACATCACAAGGCTGAGACCAACCTAAAGCTATTTAAAAACAAAAACAAACATGTTATTATGCAACAATTTCTAATTGCCAATATACTAAGTCCTTCTCTAAGTGAGTGCTCTCTCTATCTACACAGCTCATTTGGGAAAATATAACAGTAAATTAGTAAGTTTACATTTTTAGTCTTATACCTAACATTATTCAGTATCTTTGCAAGTACTCAATGACAATACTATTCTGAAAAGAATAAAACATCTAGTCTTATTAAGCCTATATTTAATTGGGAAGGAGATGAAAAGAGTAAACCACGAAGACATTCTAATCTTTTAAAGATTAAAGATTTAATAAAAATTGTATAAATAAAACCTATTTTAAAAGACATTCTAATTACTTTCAGTAACATCACTGAATTTGAAGATAAACAAACAATACATTTCAAGAGCTTTGACTATGATTAAGTCATTTTTGTAAACCCTTACAGTGCTTATCATTTGAACAACTTGATAAAGGAACATGGTTTCTACTTAGGTACACGTGCAAAATCTGCAAATGCCAGAGCTTGGACCTAAGATGAAAGTTTTATTCTCCAGCCACTCCTATCTTCCAGCCCATCCTTTCCCCAAGTTGCTGTAACCTACAGCACACCATTCTAAATCATCCCATTCTCTGATGAGTCAGCTTCTCATACTCCGGAATTTTACATCCTTCACTTCTACCAACCTCTCCCAACTTTATCTATTTATCACCAATACCCAAGACAGGAGACCAACGGCTCTCGATTGTAGCACTGACACCCTCAATTGTAGCACTGACATCTTTCGCCTCCCTCATTCTGCCTTTATCCTCAGGAGTAAAACCTGGCTCCCACCATACACGTATGGTTATTCTAACCTCCCATTCTGATTTCTTTTCCTCAAGGCCAATAACCCCAATTCTGAATTTAGTATCAACTAGCCTGGCCACACTTGGAACTTCACTATTACTAACTACTATGTTACCCAATCTAGAAAGCCAGTAACTAAGACATACCACCAATTTATGTACCAATAAAAATGAAAATCTGTCAATTGTTTTGTGTTGTACTCCCCTACATTAAAATGAGAGAAAATCTGCATTTTAAATTGATAAATTCAGGAAGTTATCTCCTTTTATGCTGAAAATTTCTCTGTCCACAATCTCTTCCTCACTCCTTTCTTTCACCCTCATTGTAGCCTTTAGTCCTCAACCAGGAACATCCTTTTTAAAAATTCCACTGTAACACAGCGATTCTTTCCACACCACACTAAGCAGAAATCCTATTATCATCTATTTCGAGGATAAGCTCTAAACCTTTGAGTCCAATATGGTAGCTACTAACCACATGAGGCTGTTTAATTCTAAAATTTAAATTAATATTAACATTTAAAATCCAGTTTCTTGGTCACATTAGCCACATTGCAAGTGCACAGTAGCCCACATGTCATGTGGCTAACGGCTACCACGCTGGACAGTCCAGACATAAAGCATCTTGACTGGTGTGGAAAGTTCCATTGGCCAGTGCTATATAATAGTCTCAACTTCCTTACCCCTTTACCAATCCTCTATTGCAGGTAAAATAAAGTTTGCTTTTATACTCCTACTCCTATCGAGTCCTACTGGGCCAAAAAAAGTAAAAACTGGAAACAACTAATTCCATAAAAATGTTTTATTATCCAACCTCAGATGGACTGTACTTTTGGCCAAGTAATAAGCTTATCCCATTTAACTACCTCCCAACACCTGATCTGAACTTGTCCCGCTGTCTCTAAGCCCCCAAACCCATCTCTGACTTCCCAGCTCTATTAACATGACCTAGTCTCTGACTTTTAAATTTCGATGCATGTTCCCTTATTGAGTTCCACCTTATTTTAAAACGCTGCACCTTAACTCATTTTCTTTTCCAGCCTTTCTCATGTCAAGGGTGACCAAAGAAGCTCTCTTCTTCAACTAGCCCTTCCTTCTTTTCCCCTTGACCTCCATCGACCCCATATTCAGGTGTCTGCTAACCAAGTCTTTAGCTTTTTTACCAGCACCACACTTTTGTGATGACACAAAAATAGATTCCCGCATCACTGTAAAATCATTGTGCTATGATGTACTTAGCCAACAGAGCTTGTTCTCTAATGAGCTCATAAGATGAACTTGTTCACAAATAACCACCACCTGAAATATCTTTACAAATGGTGTCACATTTTTCCCACTCAGGAAGAATATTTATAGAAATGTCTCAATTGTTTTCATGAAAATAGCAAAACATTTTCTGTACTTCACTAAGAGAATCAACCCCCACCCCCACCCCCAAAGCTGTAGAGAACAAAAAGCACTTCTTCAATTACAGTATTAGGAAGTCTGTTGTCTACTGACCCAAAATGACCTCTGGAGCTCTGTAATGCCGTGTAGATACCAAAGTACTATGATGTTCATCATCGTATGTTGCACTTCCAAAGTCAACAACTTTGATATCTGTGTTTTTCAGCGTGCGTTCATCACGTTTCTAGAGAGACAGTGGAGTAAATATGAAGATCAATAAAGATATGAGATATTTTACAGCACTATCCCAAAAGCTCACATAATCTTTTTGACTTTCAACATAAGAAAGGCAAAGATGGATTACCCTTTTTGGGTTAATCATCAGGATATAATGAGCCTCGGAAGTGGAATTCCTCATCAAAGGATCCCAAGCAAAATTAATTTGAAAGACAAACCACCAAAATTAAAACAAGTTCTCAACCTACCATTTTTGAATTATACTTGACTACATAATCAGACTTCACAAATAAAATATTTTCAGGCTTCAGATCTGTATGAGTTAATTTATTATGATGCAAAACTACAAGAGAACAAAAATACATTATTAGTTTCTTATAAATTTAATCCGTGCTGGGGAAAAGGAGATTTAATAGTGGATATAAGTGTCATCCTTACAATATGTATTTTTAGTGACAACAGTCTGATACGATACTTATATAACAAAAACTTTTAGTTTTTGGTGTTTGGAGATTTACCAAGTATACTTACAATTTATTGACTGGCAGATCTGATATGCCATCTGCCTGATGTGGTCAATCTGAAATGGCAAAAAGCTATTTTCTTTAATGAAATCATAGGTGCTAAGTCCCAGCAGTTCGAACACAATACAAACATGACCATGATGATCAAACCACTCTAGCATCTGGACACATCGGCTAAAACAGATCAAAATAAAAGTTTTCAGTTCACAGATTTGATTATTTCATGTAACATGATAGATCATAATTCAAGTTCATACTTACAAGACACTATTGGGATCAGTAGTATTTAAATGCTCCAATACTTGGATTTCTGAACGAGCTGCTTCACGGTATCGACCTACATTTTTTACGATTTTCACTGCTACATGAATGCCATCCCTTAAAAAAAATTATGAAAATGGTAAATGTACAGAAGCAGGAAGACATGTACCTTCTACACCATAACCTTATCAATTAACTCCACGCTATTTTCCTAAAATAATTTTTCAGAATGTATTATACCGATTCCATGTATCTTTTCAAAACATTTTGACAAAATACACAATGTGAAGTCATGATTCCCTTAATACCTATGAAGTTGAATGTTTCCAGAATTTTAAATTTACTTAGATTTTTATACAAAAGTTAAAAAATATATAAATCTCAAACAGAACATGCCGCTGCTAAAAGCATTTGTTCGTTCACCAAGCTAGACCCACTCTGTGCCAGACACTGCCCAGGCGTTAGTGATGAAAAGACAAGGCTTGTCCTCATATACGTCACAGTTCAATAGAAAAAGACAGACTTGTGACTGACTTATCAAGAGGCAGGTAGTGCTGGGTGGGAGGCCTGTGGAGCAGAGGAGGGCGAGCTAACCACTGGGGGACAGAGGAGCTCAGACTTCTTCAGAGAAGAGGTGACAAAGAACTCAGCCCTGAAAGACTGCTACTTATCAGTCTGCCAGATTTGGGAGGAAAAGGGAACATTTGGGCAAAAGAGACACCATCAATGTCATGAAGTCAAGAAAATATGTAGCACATTTGCTGATGCAAGTAGGCAGAAACAGCTCCAGTGCAGCACAGTGAGCTGCAGACTGGGGCATCTGTAATACTGAGCCAGGAGTGAGTGTGAGAACCTGGATTTCTGAATCTTCAACTTTCTTTGGACTTTCTGGAAGATAAGCCAGCATTCAAGCCTCTCTCCGCCCCCACCCAATGGCTCTACTACTTTACAGAAAGGAGGAAAACCCCATGTGCTGCTAATTAGCATATCCAGACATGTACTCTAGGTCCTAGGGCCTAGGATGTAAAAAAATCTTTGAGGCAAACAAATCTTTCTGGTGGCTGGGAAGCAAACCTTTTTCCCGAGTCTGGTGGTTTCCAATTTATTGCTTTCAAAAAAGCCCCAATGAGGTTGTGAGATAATAAATCATTAAAAATTATTTTGACAGTAATACCCCTATAACAGTTGGCATAGATCTCAAGATTTAAAAGAACTATTGTAAAAATGCTGTGACCAAACTCCTTACAGTCTCATCTACTTAAAGCTATAAAAATAGAAAATAAAAAGACCTTATGGTAAAATACTAAGATATATTTAATCTATGAATACACATACTCATTTTTTTAAAAGCTCAACTATCTCAATACAAGATACACTTCCAATTAAATTTTATTTTAGGTCTAAGTATCAAAATTTGTAAAAGATTTGTACTTGATTGACTGAATACTACAAATTGGAATATCTTGACTAAATATCTCAGTCTTAAAATCTCAAGAAATTTTAAAAGGATATTAATGATACAACTGGTAAACGCTTACTAAGGTCTGTAGATTAGTTGACAAAGTTTGAAAACATAATACATAAAAATGATAAAAGAAAAACTGTAAAATGTTAACATTTCGAGACTGGGTGAGGCATATATAGGAATTCATTGAATTATCAACTTTTCTATAAGTCTGAAAATATTTCAAAATATTTTAAAATATCAATTTATATTCACATTTTTGTTGCAAAGACTTATAGGGTGATGATAGATATTTAGAATAACATTCTTTATGCAAAGTGGAAGGAAAATAAGTTCAAGGATAAAACATTTCCAGGTTCTAAAGAGTTTGTTCATGCATGAATGACAGTAGGTATCAAGTTGCTACAACATTTAGATTCCCTCAAAGACATTTAAAGGTTTTTTTAAATTAATGCTTACAATAAGCTGCAAATTACATCCTTCCCAACTATTTTATGATGGAATATTTTAGGTGTCAATTTAGATACATGCAGTTTCACTAAATTGTCTTAAGACGTTCACTTACAAAAAAGTTGGCAAACCACAGAACGGAGGTCCTGGAGGAAAATGTTAAAATGAGGTAGAGAAGGTCAAATTACAAAGGGTTTAGTATAACTCATTCCATAGGCTGTAAGTAATATAATTCCTTCATAGTTTAAGAGGCTAACTCTCACATGCCTTTGGGAATGAATAAAGGTTTCTGAACCAAGATTACACATGATTCATTATCTCTGTGATTCAAAAGTAATGTGAAGCACTCTGAATTTCTTACACAGGCTAAGGGCCTAATTCTGGGAAATTCTCGATCTGCACACCTAGTTTAATTTCAATGAACTTCATCTGATAAAATTTGTCAGACTTCTTGATTGCAAACCACTCATAGTAAATAAATCACACAAAATTCAACAAATTCTAAATATTTATATCTCCCGGGAAAACATGTGGCTACCATTTAAAAACACCTTTTCATCATTATGAACCGTTCCTCACCAAAAATATCACGATGTTTGAAAAAGAAAAGACACGAACTTACATGCCATGATCAATACACTCTACAACTTTGCCAAAGGCCCCTTCACCCAAAGTGTCCACGATTTCATCTAAAGTGAGGGAGGAGAAAGAGGTTTAAGTACCTGAGTACAAATTATCTAGTTATTCAAACAATGAATGCTTAAAGGGTGGAATATTTTCAAAAGATCTCTATCAAAGCATAACTAAGGTTTCAGCACCCAAATTATTTTATTTTCAGCTGCTACAAAGACAATTAGATAGAGCTATCTTTCTTGCTCTAATCTCAAATTTCACTAGTAATTTTGGAACTTTAGAGTAGAAATATTTAAATTCTACAGAAAAGAAGAAATACAAAAAAAAAAAAAAAACAACAAACCCACAAAAAACAAAACAAAAAAGCAATGAAGAAGTCTTTAGCCCCCCGCTGACAAACTATTCTTAAAAAGATTATTCTGTCTGCAAAGTTTAAAAAGTGTTGAAAAATATTCTATACATCTTGCTCTTAGAACGTCTCCACTTTGACAGATCAGGTGACCCTCCTCATCATCCTCTATACTCCTGGGTCTTTTCCTTCGGTGGCTCTTCTGGAACGGCAAGTGGGCAGCACCGAGATCGTCCAGCCAATCAATATATCAGAGTGAATTCAGGGCAGAATACGCAATTCATTCAGCGGGGAGATATTCAGGCATTCAGATAAGCACCAGGCCACGAACAGTTGGCAGGAGCAATTTCAAATTCAGTCCCCAGAAATTCACAGGGCACAGTTTATGTTACAGAAGAAAAACATGGCAAGGAACAGATTTTCAGATAAGATACTTAAAGTGGCAATAGAAAAAAACAACACAATTGTCTCTTTAAAACACTGATTTAATTGAAGTCTGAAATTTAAAGAATGCAATGTCATGATCTACTAATCTCTTGCTATAAAATAGCATATGCAGTGAGTTGAAATGTCTAGTTTGTCACAAAAATGTTTTAGAATGTCCAAAATTAGTTGAAATGGTTTATTTAGCAACATTTTTTTAAATACATGATTAAAAGGGAAAGATAATGGCTAGTTAATTTCAACATTCAACCTAATCAAAGCTAGTTTTACTGAAGAAAACTTGGGGAGGAAAACTCAGTTTACTGATCAAACCAGTCTGAGTTTTAAAAAACAGGGCAGGTTTTTAAAATACATTTCTCATTCAGCACCCATTTTCGGAACTTCAATGGAATGAGCTGCAGATGATAATACACTGTGCTATGGGACTATGTTATACACAGGGTATTTTAGTATCCACCAGTGCAACTTCCTATATTTGTTTCTAAGTATCAGGAAAGGGGTTTCTTTTAAAGTAAAAAATAAATGTTTAAAATTAAAGAAAAAATGAGTGTTCCATTTTTTCATAAGACTATTACAAAATATGAAAATAGAATATCTGTAATATGAAACACCAAGAAACTCATGATGTGGTCTGCAGAAAATGAGTAAATGTGGACAAGTGAGGGCAGCTAATAAAAACAGCTCTGAGAATTTGGAAGTTTCCTTTACGGACTCAAGTAATCTAAGCACAATATAAACAAACAGTATTATATAAATTTTCCAAACTTATCGGCTCATTAAGAGCTTTACACACAAATAAGTATTGACCCAAAATAAAAACAATATCAATCATACCGAACACGACTGATGACTTGAACAGTGTCTATTATGCCTCCTTTTGGGACTGCTTCTCCTGCTCCGGACTGAAGATTTACTGCAGTGAATTCGGTAACTGTTTTCAATGTCTCTGTGATAATGTCTAGGAATGTATCTTTCGCAGTAGTCATTTCTGTATTCATCAACATATCTTCGGTCCCGATAATCTCTCTCATTCAAGGACCTTGTTTCTAAATAGTGACTGCAAACACATCAAAAGATTTCAAATTATTTTCTTCTTTCTAGAATGTGGTTAAAACAAAATATTCTCTCAAAAATTCCTGGTTTAAACAGCTAACTCAATAAAAGGAAATTCAAATTGATGAATTAGAATTTATATTTATCATAAACTTAATTTTACTTTAACCCATAAGCAAATGGATTCTTATTTATTACAGAGATTGCTGTCAAGCACTTCTTATCAAGGAACAAAGCTTGAGCCAAATCATTCAATTATGTTGTGTTTACTTATTAAGTGTCCCTTTGCCTTCTGGAGAAAGTTAAAACCAAAAATTCAAACTGCTTTTCTGAAAATCACGTCTTATGATATCTGCATCTGCAACTAAGCTTTCTTTTCTCACAGCCACACGCAATTAGAGGCAGGCAAAACAGGATTCCTTTCTCTTTTAATGTAAGTGAATTTTAGATATCCCTGGCACACAGTGACTTCTTTGATGAAAGGTGGTGTTATTCTGGAAGGAATCTTAAATATATTTGTCCTTTTGGTTTACAAATGATTGAGATCCCAAGGAGGAAGATGACTTGCCGGGGTTGTAGAGTACATTCTAACTCTATGATTACACAGGCCAAAATCATTACACTCATCACCTATCCCATCTCCTCTCCTCTTTGTATTTCTAGCTTCTTGTTATTCCTTTGAAAAATAGACAAAATGGTTTTTCAAGGTTGCCTCATGTGCCAAAGACATCTAAAATATATCCCCCTCAAATGAGAAAGGGATCTTGTGCTTGTCCAGGATTACAAGAGACACAGTACCCTACTTCCCTTTGCACTTCTAATTTCCTATTAGTCCTGCTTGCAAAATACACAAGAATTCTACATAGAAAACCGTATCATTCAGTGCCATAGTGCTTAACTTCTGAATCTACAGATCCCTTTAAAAATCTGATCAAAGATATGGACCCTCTCCCCCAAGAAATGCACCAATGAACAAACAAAACTTGGCAAGGAATTTAGAGATCATGGACCTCAAGAAGTCAATGGATCCCAGTTATGTAGCCTGGAGCTGATGGAAAAGAAAAGGACATAGATTCAATTGGCCCAGTTTCCCATCCCCCTCTCTACCTGGGTTGAGTGTCCTCTTCAACAGAGTGCGAAGCTTCAAGAGGGATGCACATGGAGCACTGGGGGAGAGAGGGGACACCTGCCCAGTCAGACAAATCAGCTAAAATAATCCTGACAAGCAATGGAGTGACAGATGTTGACTAGATAGCCCTCACCAACCCCCTTTTTTCCCCCCAGAATGTTGCCGTTCTTGTTCCCGGGGGCTGGTTTAGGTAGAAATAAAGAGAAGCATCTCTAAAGCTGCTACACAACAGAGCTGGCATCAAACTCAGGCTGAGGAGATGCAGGAACCCCACTTTCCCTTTCCCCTGTGTCAGTCTTAAGTTCTATCCACTGGAGAAACAACTCAGGATTTTAGGGTAAGACTGTGGGTCTCAGTCAGAGAGCTGATCACTTGGCTTGGTTGGACCTGTCAGAGAGAGATCAAGCTAGAAATTACCATACTCTTAAAAGCTCCTGTTTAATTTGTAAGGCATACTTCGCATAAAAGTCCAGAATCTATCAGAAAAAAATATACAAATAATCTTTAACTGGAACCAGAGCTGCTGGTAATCCATAAACAATCTATAAAAGAACAAACATGCAGTGAAATAATATCATGAGGATAAACTAAAAAGATGAGGATCTCTTCAATCCATTAACAACCAAGGCTGAGAGATCATATAAGAAGTATATAGAATTATAAAGGCTATGGGACAGTGAATAGGATGAAAAGTCTAATTTAATTTCTAAAAATATTCACTGAACGTCCAGTGAATTTTTTACTGTAGTCCCTCGAAATAGCCAAGATTAATGAGGCTATGGGCATTCATTTTTATTTCCATGTGTGGCAAAATCCCTGCCAACAAATAATGGACAATTTGAAATCCCTCACATAAAAACTCAGTAACACAGGAAATGCTGACAGGTTGCATGAGTGCTCAGGGTCACAGAAGGGAAAGCACTCAAACTTCTGAAAATGGTCAAGGAAGACTTCAAGAAAATGAAAATTGAATCTTAAAAATAAGTCAAGATTTGGACAAAGTGGAATGAAGAAATGCCAGGGAAGAAAAATGGCATATTATCATTCTACAATTACATGGCATTTTTAGCCACGATGGCTTAGATATAGGTTTCTGTTATTACTCAGGCAACAGTTAAGTAGACAATTCCATCAAGAGCAATTTTCACAAGAGGGGAACATAAGCAAATAAATAAGCTGGGAACAGGTCATCCAAAATCCTGCATGCTAGGCTAAGGACTTTAAAACAGTTTCTCAAAGGATGATCTGTTTATCAGCAGTATCAAGATATGAATTATTAAAAATGAAGATCGCCGGGGTCCAGGTCAGATTCACTAAATCTTGTAACGTGCATTTTAAACACACCTCTGATTCTATTTACACTGAACTTTGAGAATCATTGGTTTAAGATTTCATGCTCTATGTAATAGGAAGACATTTAAGGATTTTCACAATATATAAAGGTGGTGCTTACACCCACATCAGTCTTCCTAATGTACTCTGTAGGAAGGGATACCAATTCACAGGCTTCCGCGAAAAGACAAATTAGAAAGAAAAACCCTTTGCAATTTATAAAAAAGGTAAAATAATTGATATACAATAAGAGCTTTCATTAATCAGTAAGAAAAATACACTTTAATATAAAAAGACTAAGAATACAAAAATAATGTTCAAGTGGTCAATAAATATGATAGTGGACAAATTCACTAGAAATTTAAAAATTCAAATTAAAACAAAACTCCGTTCCTGGCATCTCAAAATAGCCAAGACTGTTGAGGGCAAAAGGCATATTGTAGGAGTATAGCTTGGTACAACCTCTCTGGAAAAAGATGTTAATATGTAGCAAGAGTTCATACACTTTAATTTACAAATGTCTCTTCTTAGAATCTGTTTTTGGAAAATAATCGGAGACAAAGATTTGCACATATTTTTAAGATTAGAAACAATTTTGCATCCAAACAAGGGACAAGCATCCTATCAAAGTTATCTTCTTTATACTTCCCGCATTTTTCAATTTTATAAAAATCACTTAAAAAATTTTTAATCTTCAAAAAGACTATTAAAATATTCCAGATTATGGAGAACAATTACCACCAAACATCTCTGGTGCCAATGTCAAAGAAGCTAATGGCCTGGTGGTTCACTGGACTTAGTATCATGTCTATGGAATTAATTATGAACATGAATGAACTGTTTATCACTCAAATCACTTCCTTTCTACATATACAATGCATAGTAAACCCATGAGGGATCAATACTATGTTATGCCTTACATGGTATTTTGTATTTATTAATAGGGTACAGGTGTTTTTCTATAGTACATTAATTAGCTCAGGTCATTGAAATCCTGTCATAAACCTTCCCTCTTCCTCTCACATAACTGTGTGATGATCAGTCTGCACTAACAAGCTCAGTGTTCTATAGAACGAGTCAGTTTCAGGATAGAGAAAAAAAAATTACATACTGGTTTTTAAAGTAACCCCAGCTCACTAATTTAGAAGGCAATCTGGTAAACAGTCCCAATGGAACATCTACACAAAACAAGGAGAAACATAGAAAACAAATGAGAAAAGAAAATTAATGGAAGACAGAGAGAAAAAAACTACTCACTTAGGCTCTTCTTAATCATTTAGGAACTTTAAAATTCCTCTAATTCTATATGAATATAATACCTCCGAATTTTACACCAGTAAGAAGACAATAAAAGACAGATGTTATTGAAAACTTTTATTGAGGCCCTTTCCTACATTGCCTGTGCAAAGAAATGGTTTCTTTTTTTAACTAAGCTTCTAAAAAACAAAAAACATGTCCACTGGCCTTATTTACAAAAATAACTTGTAGAACATAATGTAAGCAACTAATCCCCAACGCGCTTTAACATTCTCAAATAGTACATGTTGTTTTTCTCATCTGCAGTTACTCTCCCTGCCCCTCCTTACCACTCATTTGTACAACACTAAAGGCGCTCCCATACATACATATCTCCCTCCTACATACTTAAGGAACAAGTGTCCTAGCATCACTATTAACTTTTTGTGTCTCATCTCAACTACATTACTGGCAGCTTAACTATTCCTACCACTCCAAGTAAGACAGATATAGGGGCAACTCTTATTCACAGCTATAACCTCAGCACCTTTATTGTGTCTAGCTTATTATAGGCACTCAATAAGTGCTGAATATTTATTGACAGAATTATAAAATTTGACAAATGAAAACTATATAAGCTAATAACAAATCATTAAAATTATCAGTGTTAAAATGCTACTAGTTCAAGAGTAATTTACCAATCAGATTCTTTAAATTGATGATATGGTTTACAATGTCTGTTCTCTTGCGTACTACTGTGCGATCTCCTCTTCCGTTTGTGACTTCCACTGTAGCTTTCATGTCCCCAGCTTTCTCTATCATCCCAATGAGGGCAGTGAGTTCTTTTGGAATGCCGCATCTGTTAATGGAAACAAAAAGTGAGTTGTGAAGGTTATAGATGATTAAATTCAGTAAATAAAATAGTATTAAATATAAACACCCAGAACGCAGGGTCACACAAGTTCTAAAATCTTTTGCAGGCAAAGTTCCTCAAGGAACAGGGCACTACTCCACTGGTATGTCAGATGATTCTAAGTGGCATATATAGATCTAGTACTAAATGCTAAATAACACTGTGAAACCTTAATACAGTTTCCTTCATTCTTCTGGATAAATTCTCAGTTTGGTGTTTGTCTTCAATAAATACTTGCTGACATTTTAAAAATAGAAAAGAGCCAGGGTTCAGGCTTAGAGCCTTCAACAGACAATATCTAGCTAAAAATTAATAACTTTTTTTGGTTTTAACTTATTTGTATAATTACCTTCTGTTCACAGTAAATTATTACTAATCTCTTAATAAAGTTATTGCTATAGTATCTTTAAAAATGTTGACTTTAAAATGTGAGCTAATCTAAAGGGAAATACTATCATGAACATCATGCAGATTTGGCAAAATATTATAATATGAATAACACTCAGAGAACATTTAGGGATGCTGAATATAAAAGATGACTTGTTAAAAAAAAAAGTATAAAGCCATTAATGAAGCTTCAAACATGTGAGAGTTCCTTTCTCTAAATCTCAAAATGACTTCAAAATTCTGGAGGGGTGGGGAAGGAGGTGAATAGAACACAATATTCAAAAGAGAAACTGAAGGACAATAAGATTATTTTATGAACTCATTTTCTCTATTCAACAAGTTTATTTTCAGATCATCCTGCAGTTATTCTTAAAATTAAAACATTTGTTTTAACCCTGGGGTAACACTTAAGAAGAAACCAAGCTACTAGGATGCACATGTTCATACTGAAATCAGATGACTATTGTGACAATTCCCTGACTCCATCTATAACCTCTAATGTATAGATTCCTTCCAGGATTGGTATCTGTGCTCAAATCATGTAACCCCTATCTTCCTCTCCCCATCTTAATTCTTTTTAAAGGAGTTAAGTTTTTAACAGTGACGTCCAAACTGTGCCAAACAGGGTCAGTCTCACAACTCAGCTAGGAGCTGAAAAAAGATAAAATGGAGCAAAACCAGTTTAGTTAATATCTAGCTTGCCCAAATGACTTAATATCAAGTAAACAAATTCAAGTAAAAAAAAATTTAAGTGATTTCAAATTAATTAAATAAAGACTTTAAAATGAGGCACCGTCAATTCTCGTGGGAGGTATTCCCTAAGAAAATGTATGTATCATGCCATCGGGGCCTAATACCACCAAATATTCACATCTTTTAACTCATTTCTCTTGATTCTAATTCAGTACCCATCAAACATCTGATAATGGAGCTTCTCTTTTAGCTTGCTTTAAAAAAGGAAGAGAAGGCATTGGTCAGGTCAAATAAAAATTTTTATACTACTTTTAAATTTGACCTGAAACCTTGTTAGGGTTTTCACTTAAATTTTTAAGTGAGCATTCTGGTTTGATAGTCATTTCAATATGGGAAACTGAAATGAACCTGAGGCAAAGGCTATCAAAAGAGCCATAAGAATTATATTTCTAGTGGAATTCTTCTGACCCTTCATTACCAAAATTGTACTTTAACCACATCAGAAACTCTTTAAAATAGCTTGGTTAAGCTTTCTTAAATAGTAAGCAAAATTACAATTATCTGATGATTGTTATTATAAGACCATTATTATGCAGTTCTTGCAAAACGTGTCTGCTTTAGTTTATTTTCCTTTTACTGTCAGTCTGCCACAACCATCTAATCTCTAACAAGGCAGACTTCTCAAACAACCGAAGTTATCAATATGCAAATATTAAAATGTGAATAAGCATCTTGGAAGAGCCAAAGATTTTTATTTCTCTAATCAAATTCACTACTTTAAATTTATTTCAGCTGTTAGGAAGTTTCCCCCCACACACACTAACGATTAGAAATAGTTTCTCAGGAGGAAAAGAAAAGAAACCTGGCCCCATATTCTACAAACAAGGATCCTCTGAATACCAAAAAAAGAAAAAGTACTTAGAATTATTATACTACTTTTAATTAATAAAGACTCCTACGTGCTAGAATCACCAGATATCTTCCAATAAAAACATCAAACACAATGGATCCATATGTATATATCCGTCTTAGAAATCTGATTCTTTGTTGCCCTTTAATACTCGACAATTTTATGCCCTGTATAATATTAACAATACCCTAAAAGGTTAAAGTTATGATTAGATGGCTCCAAGAGGGCTGCATTTAACAAATAACAAGCCTGTGGGTGTGCATGCATGAAGTACAATCATAAAGGAGATTGCTGGCCTGGTCAATTTGGAGGGCTGTCTCCTAAGGCTCGGGGGTAAGCATATTGCGGCTCCTTGAGTAATCAAGGATAATATGATGCAACAGCGTCAGAAATGCAGCTATGCCGCAACAATGGTATGCTCCACTTTAGGAAAAAAAAAAAAAAACAACAGTGTCGCACAAAGGAAGAACCTCTGCATATTTCTACCTCTCACAATGCTTGCAGATTCCAGGTTCCTCGGACGCCCAGTCTCCATCCCCGCCACAGGGCACCTGGCTAGAGCCTGAGGCACTCAAAGATAAAAACATATGTTTGACTCTGGAAACTCCCCCAAATGCCACAAAAAGCCAAGACCAGGAATCCAGGAAAGGATCTGATCTCCCACAACACAAACCTAAAAGGGAGCTCTCGAAGCATTTCCGACAAGTCTTTGCTCTGTCCGGCGGGACGAGACTGGGACTCCGGAGGCGCGATGCAAGCGGCCAGGGCCCTCAGAAAAGCCAGCGGCAGAACCACCGTCTTTCTGCCCCAGGACTTTAAATCTACCATGACACCTGCGCACCTTTTGGTTTTAAAGGTCACCAGCTCAGCTGTGTCCCGAAGAAACCGAAGTCGCTGAGGCCCCAAACCCTGTCATTTCTCCGACACCTGGCTTCGAAACCTAAAAGACTGAAAAGCTTCCCAGCCCAGAAAACTGCACCCCAAATCTTACCTCTGCAAAACAAAAGGCCGTTTGGCCGAGAAATGTTGCCAAACCGCCGTATCCTCTCTCCAGCCGCTGCGACAAACACCCAACAAAATGGCCGCAGCGCCTTCTCCCTACAAACTCCACCCCCGGCGATCTCTAGCTCCACCTATGCCACGCAAACGCATTTGCGTCACAGACCCTCTCCCCCCTCCCCCCACCCCGAAAATGCTCCTTGTGACGTCAGGGGCGGCCACGCGCTCCACTCTGCGGCTGCGCGACCCAGGCGGTTTTGTTTGTTTGTTTGTTTGTTTGTTTGTTTGTTTGTTTTTTCGCCCTCCCTTCTCCCGCCCCCAGGCCTAGGCGTCGCTTCCTGTTGTTTTCCTTCCGGGAAAACCTGATTGTTACTGGGAGGGATCCTTCGTGCTTTGCTGTAAGTCTGTGGCGTGTGTCTGCCTTTTCTGATGAAGTTATAATGGGTGTGGGACCCGTCGGCAGAGCGAGCCATGTTCCCGTTTCTTTTTCTCCCGCTCAAGTGGGTCACGTCATCGTAATTTGGCACACCGTAGGACCTCAACCCCGAACTGCGCCCACACGAGATAAGCCCCCAAACCCGCCCTTTGCCAGGCCGGGAAGTTCAGTGAACGGGATACAAGTAGTCCAACCGGCTTGGAGCTTCCCGTTTAAAAGTAGATTCGGATAAATAAAGAGGCTGTCTTAGAATACGAGCTCAAAGGTGCTTATTTTTTAAGGCCTGTCCTCTTAGAACAACCAAACATGAAGTTTCAATCGAGACTATTTCTAAGGTTCTTCCTGTTATGGTCCCTGCCTCCTGGGCAGATGTGGAAACTGAAGTTTCCCTAACAAAATTCACTCCATTATTTGTCCCTGTGGCTTGATTTTATTTAATGAAGGCAGAGTGATGTCTGAGTTAGCATCCATTAAGGGGCTTGCTTACTTCAAACGTGTTTTGCATTTCTGAGAATCCCCAGACAGTTCCCATTGTGAATGTGTAGAATAAGAGCAGAGAGGAGAGTCAAAGTATGAGCCTTGGAGAACACGTTTAAGGTACAGGAAATGAGCTGGAGAAAGAATGAATCATCAGAAGGAGGGGGGAACACAGAGTGTGGTGTCAGAGAAAGCAAGGGAGAGAAGGGCTTAAATGTGTGAAAGGCACACAGTACCAAGAGCTGGCGAGGAGTTCAGTATGGTTAGTAATGAAAAGTTTTAAGGTAGGTTCTGTGTTATAACAAGGAATCCCTGGGATGAAAGGGAAAGCCAGAAATCAAGTTCAGGTGAGCAGGGTCAGACTGTAGTGGGCATAAATCCAATAGCATGTGGGAGACCTGAACTCATATCTTGTTAGGTGAAAGGAGGGTACTGTATTTTAGTGATCTTTAAGTGGTCCCTTACACAAAGTAAAATCATTCTCTATGGCTAAAACCATGGAGAACCTATGAATCAAAGGCTGGGAATTGCCAGTAGGCCTTTTAGGTTACATAGTCTTTTTCATGCTACATACTCTTATCCTTCATACTGTATGTCTATACCATCAAAGGAAAATGGGTAAACAAAGTCTTTAAACTGTAATTCACAGAAACTAAGACTGATATATAAACTGAATTCCCTGAACACGTGGGGTCTTATCATTGTCTTTTTTCTGTCCCCTCACTATCACTGTGTCTCTCACTGTGTCCCTCTGAGTGTTTCTCAAGCTCTCTCGCCCTCTGCTACAGAGAGGAAACCACCATCTGTCTGTGGAGCGTTACCCCTTCTCTAATAAACTTTCCTTTTGACTTGAACTTTAGGTTGCATTTGAATTCTTTCTGGCTCTCAGCTAAGAACTCTTTCTTGGTTCAGGGCTTGAACTCCCCACCCCCAACTTAGGGAAATTTGCCCTGTCCTGCATCATCAGTATGGAAGATCTTTTGTTTTGTGGGGCGATAAGAAAATATGGTCAGTGCACAGTTCTACTCAAACAGCAATGCAAAATTAAAAAGCAGCCAAGTGGAAAGACCACATACACAGGTATTTATAGACACTACAAAACAGTGATAAAACCCAATAGTGGAGTCTGCTTTGTAATTATTGTTGCCTTGTTTTAGTGTCATTTTGAGTTTTTTTTTAAGTGCGCCACCAAAAGGACTAATATTTGAAAGTGCACATAATCAGATAAGATTGAGAACATCTTATGACTGGCATCTCTATGATGTGTAATAAAGCACTGTGGTGCTCCTAACTACTCTCCGTGGCTTGTGTTTTGACAAGGACTTAATTTGTGTTGTCTTTGGTATCTGAGTGCCCACAATCCAGTACATATTTGTAAGTCGTTTACATAAGTTGCTTTTCGCCATTTTGCTCAAAGTTCCAGAGTCATTAAATCAAAGGTAGAGATTCACTCCCAGATTACTTGCACCAGTTAATCTTACATAGGGCAGCCTCAACCATTCTACTCAATCAGATACATGGGAAATAAACACCTTTGGTCAGAAGACTTAATGAAAAGGTCTAAATTTCTGAAAATCCACTACCAACACTGAAAAAACTGCCTAATCCAGTAGCTTCATCTCCTCACAAGAATGAATATGTCCAACAAAACCTTAAGTTAATCTATGTTGTTAAAAAATCTTAGCTATGAAGAGCAACAAGAGGAATATTCTTAACATATATTCTAGCACCGATATTCTGCATGCTTAACTGCACACATAGAAAACAGTCATCTCCAAAAGCAGAGTTCCAGAGTAAAAGTCTAAATTGTATATATTGAGTTTTATAAAAGCTTATCATTTATATAGAGCAACCATTACAATAGTGTTAACAAACCTTATGGTTATTCACCTCTTTTATAAGTTACTTATTACTGATACCTATCTGCATTCAATTAGATTTTTTAAGTTATTGAATACTCATTACATGCTAACTACTTTATACACATTATCTCGTTTACTGATGTAAACAGCCTTGTGAAATGATCACTGGTTACCTTCTCTAAGTCACTATTATCAAGTATCAGAACCAAGATTTAACTTCTGGCCTTACTTGCTCCAAAATGTTTAACCCATTCTACCAGCTGCTTCAACTCACACAAGAAAGTATATAGCAACTTACTTTACTTAGTGATTAGGGAAAAACATGCTGAGTCCATCTTTCAGCAAGACCAAAAGGTTAGTCTCAAAAGAAAAAAAAAAAAAAGAAAAGAAAAGAAGAAACAACTGCCAAGGTGATGTATCATTGAAGGCTCCCTGTGATGAAAAATAGGGTCAGTTTATCTCTAGCATATTAAGGTCACCAATGGTCCCAATGTGCTTTATTAACTGTTCAACAAGTCACAAAGTCTCCCGCACACCTCACACTGCCTGTGATGGATAATTCCCCAGGTTTCCCTGGTGTTTCCTGACACTGGTTGTGAGAAGATTCACATGACACACTACTAAGGAAGATACAGTCTCACTGAACAGGGCTGGAAGCATTCCCTGATACACAAAACACTTTGCAGCATGTGAGGTGTGAGTGGAGAGTTGCAGGGAGTGACTTAATTCAGGTGTTCTGTAGGCAATAGGAAAGACTGGCCATTGCAATCTTCTTGTCGATTTCCACCACCTCCAATGAAAAGGCTTCGAAGCCAAGTTAGTAGAGTTTCTCAGCCTCAATGCCAATAATTTAAATGATCAACTATCCCATGCAACAATATATTTACCCAAATCCTAACTTACTTATGAACGTTGTATAACCCTACATAAATGTATGAAAATATGTAGCACATATTTGTCTCAAAGTCTTTTGGGGTTACCTTTTCGTTTAATGTATATCAGTTTCCTATTTTATGCAATTCAGGAAGTACAGTATCCTTCAGAGTATTCCAAGGTTTTCTGGAGAGGGTGTTAACTTTTCTAGTAGTTTCCTGTCACCTTTTGCTCCAAATTCCCCTTCCTGTCTCTATGTCTCAGTTCCCTTATACTGTCTCATATGCAGTTGCTGTCCTTGCCTCATAACATTTTGTACCAAATGTAGACACAGACCTCTTCTTTATTCTGCAAAGCCTACTAACATAAGCTTTTATGAGGAATAGGCTTAAAATTTTGAGGATACTAGAGAGTGGGTATAGCACAGAAACAAAAGCAACTTAAAATTTAGTATCAGAATTCACAATTCCTAAGGTTCTCATTCATTTCCCATCACAGATTATTTCTCACTGACCTTTTTCTCCTTAGGACTCAACTAGTCAAGTTCCATGGGATCATCCTCAAATTTTCTCTCAAGAGCTTACTCTCATTTTTTATTCATTCTTTCTTCCGCCATTTATTTATAAAATATTTATTGAGCACCTACTTATGCCACACACTGTCCTAGGTGCTTGAGACACAAAAGTATACAAGACAAAGTACCCCATGGAGCTTACATTTCAGTGGGAGAGAAAGAAAAAAATGGAAATAAATAAAAGACTTCAACTTTTCATATACTATAAAGGAAACAAACTAGGGACTGAATGAATAACTGAAGATGGCCTGCTTTAGGTAGGATGGTAAGAAAAGGATTCATAGCAAATAGGACAACTGAGTGATAAAGGAAGGAGAAGCTGGCCATGTTAAGAATGGCATAAAGCCTCTGGAAGTCTCATTTAACTCTACAAGGAAACAGTTGTGAAGATATTCTTTGACATTTTGTGGTAGGAAGAAAAAATTGGAAATGAGGTAGATGCCCTTAAAAAAATTGGAAACAAGGTACTTATCACTAGAGATAAGTAAAAAAGATATATACTACACATCAGTTAAAAGCAATGAACTAAATTTACATATAGCAATATGTGCATAGCTTCATCAATGATTCTGAAGATCTGGTGAACCCCATGGGACACTTTATCCCCAGAGCACTGATTAATCCAGAGTTCACCATCTGAGAGAAGATGATACAGTTAGCATCGGGTGTTCATGGAAAGATCAGAATCAACATAAACTTAAGTTGCCATGATGAAAAAATAGTGCAATAAATTAAAAAACAATCCTTTGTCCATTTAGACATAATATATACATTACTTATATGAATAAAATAACTTTTTATCTCTTTAAAAGGTAGTTAATTGAAAACAAGTTAAAAAAATAATTTGTTCATGTAGATCTCATTGAAAATATTTGGATTTTTGGCAGGTCTAATGTAATCAAATGCAAAGCAACCTTATCAGGCATCCTGAGGTTGTATCTATATGGGTCAATAGATCATTAATTTCTTCACATAATTCACTAAAATGGCTACTGAAATTCAACAATCATTAAATCATCCAAGTATTCATTTTGATGCATTTGAACTATAACTTCTGGTACAATATTTAGTGCTGTTGTCTCTTCTATACAATCCCTGCACAATTGGAATATATTCAGTTATCTTGCATTAAGTTCTTCAATTAACAAACATCAATACTGACTTTATTTGGTTTCATTTCTAATTTTCCTGTTCTTGTGGTATATATAAAAAATAATTCCATACCTGTTTTCCATATATCATATTGGAGATATATGTTTCTATTCTCCAATGCTGCCCTCTTTACCTCCCTTCTGCTGTTTAAACCCCTCATGACCTCTCCTCTCCCATTACTGTTCAGCAGCCCGCCACTGAGTGTTGTCCAAGCTGTGGTCCTGGGTTTAGGAAAAGTGCTCAGGATGTGAGCCTACCTGCTGCTTAGACTGTGTCCCATACTCATTTGGAGAGATTTCCAATAAGGCAGGTGAGTGTCTGGAGAGAAAGTGGTCTCTTTCCCACCACTGCCACAGAAATGGAACAGGCTGAGAGTTATCCACAACTCCTTGGGGATGTGAAGGACTTAGAAGTCCATGAAAAAGAGCAGAGTAGTGATCTGGGAGCACAGACAGGGATGGATCAGAAAAATATGGTGGAGGAAAAAAGACATAAGTGGGAAATGTGATACATGTGTGACGGAAGTGGCTTCTTCCCCTGTCTTTAGGGTGATCACATCTTCTGCTCAGTTTACATTAGGTCTAATATGCACAAATTTCTAGCAAGTAAAACACTCTAAAGTTCTACTAAAAACAGCTAAATAATATCTGGAGTTTAAGGCAATATTTAAAGGCTGTAAAACTCTTGTGACAGTGTCCCTATAAGCTGTTACAGAATCAGGAAGACTTTAAATAAATTATAAGACCTGAGAGCTGGTTTGGATGTGAGATTAGGGAGAGAATTTGAGGTACTACTTACCTGGGAACTGAAGGAGGTATCAAGACTACTAAAACTGAGAAAATATCCAACACCAGACACTGGAGCCCAGTACACTAAGGACCAACCTCCATTACAGTTCCATTTTTATCAGTGTGGATCTTCCACGGTCATCCTAGAAAAGAAAAGAAGAAAGCTCTAGGGAGGGCTGTGTGCCCACCTGCTCATGTGTGCCCAGAGGGAAGGTGGGGTTGTTACCTAGTTAATATGTTCTTTAGGGTAAGACAATTCACTGTGGTCAGATTAACACAAACTGGATGACTAATCTCAGGTGTAAAGGGATACAACAGGCAGAACACTTGGGAAGGTACTGAGATCTGGAATTTGGTCAGAACAGTAGGTGAGCTGGCCCTGACTCGTGAATCATATGAGGAGCATGAATGATGGTGGTAATGACAGTGATCATAATGAATGTGACAATGATGGCAGTCACCAGTTACTGGTATTTAGTATATGCCAGATTTCTGCTGAGTGTTCTGCATGCATTTTCACATTTATTCCTTATGCAAAGGAATTATGTATTATGATCATCATTTTATAGATGAGGAAAGTAAAGTTTAGAAAGTAAACATCACTTGGGTAAGTTTACTTGTACATTAAATTCCATAATTTCCATCTCCTCCTGCTTCTTCTTGACACATAAGGTATTCTCTGATCAAACAGAACAACCACCTCTTCTAGAACATATGCTATGTCATCCCACTCTGCTAGAATGTCCACCTACCACCCCGGCGCCCTCCCAACTAAGCCCATTTCGAATGCTGACCCCTCATGTGGCCATCTTCCACTTCTTTCTTCTGAGGGCTCCAGTCTGTTTGTTGATTAGCCTCTGCCACAGATTACCTGATGGTTCTCAGAGGCAGGACACACATCGGAATCACAACCATGCCCCCAATGTACTTCTTGTTGTGTACCTCCCAACAGGGGTTACTAAATATAATTGAATGGCTAAAGGAATGGGGGAAATGTATTCCACACTCAATAACCAATATTTGTGACACACTAGAATATGTTGGGACACACGTACTTATTTATTCATTAATTTGCAGATATTCTTAGCTATTGGAAACACCAATCTTTAAAAAATCTGACAAAAGCTTTCCACATTTGCCCATATAAATATGAGTTTACTTCTGGACTCTCAATTCTGTTCCACTTGTCCGTTGTGCCTGTTTTCCTGCCAATATCATGCCATTTTGATTACTGGCACTTTGTAGTATAATTTGAAGTCAGGCAGAGTGATGCCTTTAGCCTCATTCTTTTTTCTCAGTAATCAGTAATTTTTGACAAAAATGCCAAAAATATAGTGTGGAGAAAGAAAAGCCTCTTCAATAAGTAATGCTGGGAAAACTGGAAAGCAACATGCAAAAGAATGAAACTAGACTGTTGTCTACCAGCACACACCGAAAATAACTCAGAATGGATTAAGGACCTGAATATAAGACCCGAAACAATAAAATGCATAGAAGAAAACATAGAAAATAAACTCAAAGACCTTGGGCTTAAAGATGATTTTATGAATTTGACCTCAAAAGCAAGGGAAGTAAAAGCTAAAATAAATGAATGGGACCACATCAAGCTAAAAATCTTCTGCTCAGCAAAAGACATCATCAACAAGGTAAAGAGACAACCATCCAAAAGGGAAAATATATTTGCAAGCAACACCTCCAATAAGGGCCTAATATCTAAAATATACAAAGAACTCATATGACTCAACAACAACAACAACAACAACAAACAAACCAACGATCCAATCAAAAAATGGGCAGAGGACCTGAACAGAAGACACTTCTCCCTAGACGACATACAAATGGCCAACAAATACGTGAAAAGATGCTCAACATTGCTAGCTATTAGGGAAATGCAATTTAAAACCACAATGAGATACCATCTCACACCTGTTAGAATAGCTGTAATCAGCAGGACAATAACAAATGTTGGAGAGGATGTGGAGAAAAAGGAACCCTCATACATTGCTGGTGGGACTGCAACTTCGTACAGCCACTATGTAAAAGCCACTATGGAGGTTCCTGAAAAAACTAAGAATTGACCTACCATGTGATCCAGCAATCCCTCTACTGGGTAGTTACCCCAAAGACTTGAAAACCCATATCAGAAAAGATATTTGCACACTGATGTTCATAGCAGCATTATTCACAGTGGCCAAGACGTGGATAAAACTGAAGTGTCCTATGATAGATGATTAGCTAAAGAAGCTGTAATACATATATACAGTGGAATATTACTCAGCCATAAGAAAAGATGAAATACTGCCATTTGTGACAACAGTGATGGACCTCGAGATAATCATGCTAAGCGAAACAAGCCGACAGAAAAAGTTGAAAATCACATGGTATCACTTATATGTGGGATATAAACCAAAAAGCAACAAATAAACAGGACAAACAAACAGAGACTCAGGGACATGGACAATGGACTAGTGGTTACCAGAAAGGGAGGGGGGAGGGAGAAATTAAAAAATAAATTGTTTAAAATAATTATGTATATATAGTATGAAAAAATAAATAAATAAACTGGCATTTAAAAAAAACAAAGCCTTATGACCAGAGAATACGGTTGGTATGACTTGAATCCTCTTATGTTTATTGAGGCTATCTCTGTGTTCCAGTATGTGGTCGATTCTTCAGAATGTTCCATGTGCACTAGAGAAGAATGTATAAGTAGCTTTTTGGGATGGAAGGTTATGTAAATGTCAATTATGTCTAGTTGGACTAATGTGTCATTTAATGATGTTATTTCCTTATTGATTTTCTGTTCAGATGATCTGTCCATCTCCAATAGTGGGATATTTAGGTTCCCTACTACATTAGTGTTTTGGTCTGTTTCTCCCTTTAGTTCTGTTAGTAATTGCTTTACATATTTCAAGGCTTCCTGATTGGGAGCATAGATATTATTGGGAGCATGATTTCCTTTATCATTATGAAGTGTCCCTCAGTATCTTTCTTTACTTTTTTATTTTGAAGTCTATTTCGTCCGATATTAGTACCACTACTCCCACTTTTCTCTGAATGCCATTTGCTTGAAATATCATTTTCCACCCTTTCACTTTGAATCTATATTTGTCTTTGGAGCTGAGATGTGTCTCTTGGAGGCAGCATATAGTTGAGTTTTGTTTTTTGTCCATTCTGCAACTCTCTCTGTGCCTTTTTATTGGTATGTTCAGTCCATTTACTTTTAGGGTGAAATATGAGGTCTTCGTGTAGTCATTTTATCTTTTGCTTTCTGGTAGCTCGGTGTTTCCATTGCTTCCTTGTCCTTGTGCTTCTGTTTTCTCTATTTTGGTTGGCTTTTGTGGATTTTCCCTCTGGTTCTTCTTGTTTTATGAATCTTTGGTGTGTGGTTACTATTACAAATATGTAAAGGATAGTTATATATATACAGTTGTCCATTTTCTTCTGAGCGTGCTTTATCTCTGTTCTTCTTTGTGAATTTGGATCTTTGAATCCTCCCCTTTTCAGTCATTGTTATCTTAATTTGTCCTATGTATGCTGAACGTTCATTACTATCTTGCTATAGCAATTCTCTTCTTATTATTTAAGCTTATAATGTCCTGTTCTTAGTAAGGGTTGCACTTCTCTGTTTTTCTTTACCTGATAGTTACTTTATTCCTAATTATGTTGTTGTTGTTGTTGTTTTTTGTCATTTTGTTTTAGGTGAACTGACCCCTTTCAGTATTTTCTGTAGTGCAGGCTTTGTAATGGAGAATTCCTTCAGTTTTCGTGTCTGGACAAGTCTTAATTACTTCTCCATAACTAAAGGAGAGCTTAGCTGGATACATTATTCTAGGCTGATAGTTTCTTTCAGTTAGTAGTTTAAATATTTGATCCCATTCCTTTTTGGCTTGTTAAGTTTGTGCTGAGAAGTCTGAGGATAATCTAATGAGTTTACCTTTATAAGTTACCATTTTTTTCTCCCTAGCTGCCTTGAGAATTCTATTTTTGTCATTGATTTTTGATAACTTTAATACAATGTGTCTTGGTGAAGGCCTTTTGGTGTTGAGATAATTGGGTGTTCTTTTGACTTCTTGAATTCCAAGCTCCAGCTCATTCCTTAAATTTGGGAAATTCTCATCTACTCTTTGTCTGAAAATGTTTTCTAGTCCCTGCTCCTTTTCATCGCCTTCAACAATGTCCATTATTCTTATGTTTCCTCTCCTGATGATGGTATCAGCTAGTTCTTGAATTTCTCTTTCATTATTTTTCATTCTTCGGTTTCTCTGTTCTTCCTTCTGATTTATTTCTAGATTTCTGTCTTCAATGTCACTGATCCTTTCCTCCATTTGGTCGACTATTTCCCAAGCTTGCTATTTCAGTTTTCAACTCTTGTAGTGTGTTTTTTTATCTCCAGAAGATCTATTCTGTTCTTTTTAAGGGTTTCAATCTCCTTGCTCTGCTCATCTAGTTGTTTTTTTAATTCCTGAAATTGTTGATATGACTCATTTCAGAACTCATTGAGTTTTTTTAGCAGTACCATCCTGAATTCTCTGTCATTTAAGTTGCATATTTTTATGTCTGTAAGCTTATTTTCTGGAGATTTTTCTCTTTCTTTCTGAGATGCCTTGTCACCTTGGTTGTTCATGCTGTTTAATCGACTATTTCTCCACCTGGGCATTAATGGAAGTGTATTCTGCTTTTTTTCCAGTAAGAAGGTTTATTATATAAAGGTCTCTCTTTAGCCTCCTGCAAAGAAGGTGCTTTTCTTTTGGCTTCCGGTAGGCGGCATCTAAGCCTCTTGGATCCCTGCTTTATATAAAGCCTTAAAATGCCTTTAAAAAAAATTTATTCTGCAGATATTTAACCATGCTCACTGCCCTCAGTCTCAATCCCTGTCAGTGTCAGCGACAGTGTTGGCAGCGTTTGCTAAGATTCCCCTGGGACTCCACGGTGATCAGTCTCAGAGGGTATGGGGGGAGGGGCCCTCTGGGATGGGAGTTCAGAGCTGCAGCTCAGCTTTGGTTTTGCAACGGGGGCCAGTAAACATTGACTGTTGTTTCTCTGCAGTCCTGTCCCACTTTTCTGTCTTCTGCCCTGATGACTGGGCCCTTACACCTTGCACAGGTTGCTCACAGCAGTCCCAGGCAGGGCTATTCAGGGAAGTTCCCACACCTTCACCTCTCCCCCTCCTCCTGCAAGGAGCTCCAGCAGCTGTGAGAGGCATCTTCTTTATTACTCCCAGTCCACCCGCCGACACCCATGGTTCTGACCCATGGTAGCTCTTATGCGCAGATCCCACGCTCAGACGCGCTGGTGTGCAGTTTGGGTGTTTTTTGTTGTGTTTTAGATGTTCAGCTCATTGTTGTTTCAAAGGGAGAGATCTGGGAACATCTCTCACTTCACCAGGTTTTTGCCAAGTCTCAGTAATTACTTTAAATGTAATCAAAGGATGTCTGGATAAGGGAGTGGTACATATATACAATGGGCTATCAGTCAGCCATAATAAAGGATAAAATTTTACCATTTGCTACAACATGGACAGGACTTGAGGGTACTATGCCCTCAAGTCAAGTAGAGAAAGACAATGACCATACAATCTTACTTACATGTGAATAGACATTTTAAAAACCCACCGAATTGTCCATTTTTAAATGGATGACTCTTATGGTATGTGAATTATATCTCAATTTTTTTAAGCATGATGAAAAAAATCAATAAATACATAAATGCAGGGGGAAAAAGAGTGTTAATGTGGAGCATGGGTGTTATTCTGAGTGATTTACTTCCTCCCAGCATGACTAACATCTGTGGAAATAAATGAAGATTACTCAGATGGGAATACTACTTATAGACAGTTTGTTAAATATAGCAAGAGAGTCAGCCATTGCCACTGTTTACATTTGGCAGAAAGGTGAAGGCATGTGGAGGGAAAGCTTTATGGTGGAAAAAGTGGAAGATCTGTCTTGATTGGATGTCATTGGCATGGGGAAGCTGGAGGCAGGCTGAAGAAGAAAGTTCCACCTCCAGGCTCCCGCTTTGTAGCTGACTGATGGGCAAGGACTGGAACAGGGTCACCTCAGGCAGCTGAAGGGGGTCTTGGGAATTCTTTTTCTGTTTGACCTTGGAGAGACATCTAATGAATATGGGATCAACCGCCACCGTGCCAGGCCAGGCTGGGCCAGTTCTAGCCCCAAGGTGGATCTGGAAATGTCACCAGAGGTGATCTGTAAGAGCACTCTTCACTGGCTAGAGAGTCTCTCTGATGGATTTAGGAATTTTTACACACCAAAACCCTTCCCTCCTTCGTCATTTTCAACTGTACACCCTTTGTGGAAAGATAAACTTTACTTGGAGTTTTTATTGCTGCTTCTGCTGCTACAACAATGAATAATCACAATTATAATAACAGCAATAATTACAATGATTATGAATAACAATGACAATAATTATAATTGTTTGCATTTGTTTACTTTTTATACATACAATTTATGGTATTCTATAAGTTATATTTAACACTATGTAAATATTATGATGTATAGATAAATATTATTATTATAATTATTGCATAAACCTCAGGACCTGACCCCACCCCACTTCACCCCATCCCATCCCACAAGACTAATAAATCTCAGCTTTTGCTTCCCACTTGCCTGTTAAGCCCATCACCTTGCACACAGTTTCCACCCCTCCACATCTGTCACCACACGTGGTCGACCTTCTGAGCAGATGTCAAAGTGATCTTCCTCCAAACATGCTAATAAGACAACCTGTCAGCCAGGCATCCTGGCACCAAAGGTGAAGTCCAAAACTCCTGACACAGACATCTGATGATGAGGCCTCTCAAAAACAGAGGCTATGTCCACTGTGATGCATCTCACTCAGCAGAGAACCCTAGCCTCAGGGAAGCCAAGGGGCAATGCATCCTCAAATTCTACTGATTGACCACAGCCACTTAGAAAAGAAGCCAAGACTGGCAGACTGCTGGTCCATCTGGACCTCAGAGGGAAGAGTGCAGTGTCTGGTTCCACCCTCCCCCACACAGATGAGGGCCATGTATAAATGGTGTGGGCCCGATGCGCTACTGTCGACCCCTGGCACACTGGGGAGAGGAGCCTGGGGCTGCCCTTACATGTGCTTCTCAGCTTCCCTCACCACTTTCCAACCCCATCTCACCCTGGAGCAAGTCTCCATGGTGTGGGGAGGAGGCAAGACATTGAGGTAGGATACTGGAGGCCTGCCTTCCTCTCTCCTGCAGTGTGGCTCACTTTTCTGTCCAAAGTCCCAGGAGACAAGGCAGCCCATTTAGGAGTCCAGACACAGAAGTGAAAGGACACTAGACAGAAATCTTAAGCTGTATGAAGAAATGAAGATCTCAGTAAAGGTAAATACATGGGCAATTATAAAAGCTAGCATTATTGTAACTTCGATTTATAACTCCACATTGTTTTTTTAAATATTTAAGAGACTAATGCATTTAAAAAGCAATTATTAATTCAGACAGGTAATGTATAAAGATGCAATTTTGTTACATCGGTAATCAAAAAGGGTGGAGACAGGGCTGTCAAGGAGAAGAGTTCTTATATGTTATTGAAGTTCTGATGGTCAATTCAAATTAGAGTCTTATAACTTTAGGATGTTAAATGTAGTCCCACAGGTTGTCTTCATAACCACAAAGAAAATAGGTATATAATATACACAAAGGAAAGTGAAAAGGGAATTAAAACATTTCAGTACAAAAAAAATCAACTAAATACAAAAGCCAGGTGCTCCTGAGACACATCCTAAAAACTGGGATGTCTTGAATGCTCCAAGCGGTTTCTGGAGGGAGGTGAAGTAAGAGGTGCCCTTGACTTCTGGGTCATCATGCAAACAGAGCACTGTGGTATTCCACTGAGACTCCTGGAAGTCTCCATGTCATTACATGGTGTGGAATTGTCTCTGGGATCCTGTGGCAGATGGGAATGGGGATTGGGTGGGTGAAAGTTAGGGTTATTCCATTTCAGGAAGCCCTCTGGCCATAGATGGGAACCCCAGTGACAGCCCTCAGAGACTTTGGTAAGCGTAGGTCTGCTTCTCCTGTCTTCTGGAGGAGAGCCATAGAAGGATTTGGCACATCTAAGGGGCCTGGAGCCCATGGCATTTTCTTCAGGGCACAATGTCCCCCTTCAGCATTGAGAATGAGTCCCCAGGGGACGGGGCACTGAGCCTAGGTAGGAGTGTTACAATCATGGCCTGGTATGCCAGAGAATATGTCTGCTTGCAAATAGCCTATCAATGTGTGCTTGGATGACACATACCCAAGAGGCCTGGCAGAGCCCCACTCACTTCCTGGGATTTTCTTAAGGAGTCTGAAAGTCTCAACCTCCTCGAGGTATTTTTATCTTTGGGACTAATGAATGGACCTCTCAATTGGCCCCACAGCCAAGTGAGTTCTCACAAAGTTCATAATCTCTCCCTGAAAGGCAACATTGAAAAAGGGATGCAATTCTCATACCTTTTCGCCTTACTTTGTATTGTTATGTGAAAATAAGTGATATGTGTATGTATGTGTGTTGTGTGTGACAGTAAAAGTTGATCAAGTGGAAAGTGAGATCTGCACAGAGGAGAAATGCAGATCTCATTTCCACAAGTGCTTTTGTTCTTTCCCTCTAGCTGTGGGCTTTCTCTGAAGCTCAGACCATGACTGGACTGTTGGGCCACAGTAGCCAAGGCAAAGATGATGCTGCAATCACATCAAAGGACATAGATATTGTAGGTGACCAGAACAATATTGACCATTTTCACCTTTTAAATAAGAATCACCAGTGAACCATAAGAAGCCAGCATCACACAATGCAATACATATATACCTTACTGCTAAATTGTATACCTGAAACTTACTGGATTTTGTTAACCAATGTCACCATTAAAAAAAAAAAAGAAGTAGCAGCCAAGATCACCCAGAGTTTTCTGCAGATTATTGCAAAAGGTCAGGAAGTGACTTATCAGTTTTAAGGAGTTGAGAGGGCCTTCGCCAGGAACTGAGAAAAGAGAAGTAGCAGGGTTAAGGTTATTACATCATATAAAAGCTATGTGAGGAGCAATTAATAAAAACATTTAATAGGAGGTGAGGCAGCTGACTAAAAAATGTTGAGTGTCAATGGAATTCAGGAAGGTTTCTACTGCCTGGGGTACAAAGATAGTTAAAGGAAACCCACAACAATCTCCTCAGTGTCCTTAACCAAAACAGCAGTGGCAATAATGGCTCTAAGGCAAGGGAAGTATCACCATGCCAAAGGGTCTGGTTGCTGGCTATAATATCCTGGGGGTCAATGGTGGGGCCCATGTTTTGGTGTGAGTACCCCAAGGGTGTTACTTTTCATATACAAAAAAGGGAATCTGATAACTGGGATACCCCAGGACAGGTCGGTTCATTAAACTCTCCTTTAAGGCTTTAAAAGCTGTTGTCCTGTTCCTCCCATTCAATTGGGTCAGGGTTGTTGTTTAGTAAAGCACACAGAGGTTTTGCCATAAGAGATTTGGATCCAATTTCAGTAATAATCAACTACCTGAGAAAACCTCACAGTTGACGCTTAGTTTTGAGTTTGGGGATACTTAGAAAACCATGAAGCCTATCTGGATCTAGGCGCATCTCTTGTTCTGATATCAAATGCCTTCATTAACAAGCCTGCACTTGGGCAAACTGCGACTTTTCTCTGGAGATTGACTGACAGGTTTGTTTATTGTGATTGACTGTTGTCTAGAGACATAGGATGGTCACTAACTGGCTTTCAGAAGCTGGAGTCTGTCATTAAATTGCTAACTTTCAGAAGCATAGCTGCTGTTGCCAATTTTCAGAGCATGTGTACTGATCACCTCTAATGATACTTGTTTTTACAACTTCAGAATTTGGCAGAATTTGTCTTTTTCTCTCTTAACTATGGAAAACAAGACTTTCAATTTGCAATCCCCCTTTTTGGTCTTCCCTCAGCCCCAAACACAGACTATAAATGATTGTTCAGATCTTTATTTGTGAAGGTAGGATTTTCATGTAGTGTTGCCATTTAAGTATTTAAAATGCCAGTTACTGAAGCAGAAAAATAGCTCTAACTGCTGAATTTTTGTTATTGGGGGAAAAAATACAACTGATATTAAAGGCAGCCTGACAAAGTCAATACAGGATGAAGGATAAAATCATTAAATATAGGACATGTCCTGTATATGCAGGATGCCTGGCAACCCTATTGAGTCAGCTTAGCCTTCTCACTCACCAACTTCAACTATTTGCTTGTGAGCTCCATGTCTTATTTATTCTAATACATTATGTCTCCTATTCTCCATCCGCACTGTCCCCGCTTGACTTTGGACTCTCATTCATCAATCACTCGAATTACTAGAGCCCAGACTTCTAGACGTTGGTCTGTACAGCTTTGCGCAAACTCCTGAATTCATCCTCTGCACATTATCGCCAGAACAATTTCCTTTGCCTATAATCTTTGATTCCACTAGTTTCAGAAAAAATCCAAACTTTTTAGTATAGCAAGTAGACCTTTTGTTATCTGGCCCTGCCTTCTGCTCAACTGTTAACATCTGTTGTTCTCCTGCACTTTCTATACTTGTTTCCACAAGGTTGTCATATTACCCACCTATACATTTACGCATGCACTTTCCTCTTATTTGGAATGTTTATCTCACCCTCTGGAGAGTTCCTATTATTCTTTCAAAACCTCAATCAGGTATCACTGCCCCTGGACAGCATTCTTCAATGTCTCCATGTTTCCTTGGTTAGGTTCAATCTCCTTTCTTCAGTGTGCAAATCGCTATGTTCTAGCAACATACTGTCATAAATTAGCTATTTTCCTGTTAAAACAATCATATTTACATAGTGACATAATAATTTGCTTACTCATCTGCTAGTCCCTCAATTCATGGCTTCTTGAAGTCCTGTGTTTTTCTTCTTATAACTCCTAGTGTGCAGTATAGTACCTGCCCCAAAGCTGGGATTGGAAAAAAAAAAAAGTTATTTATAATTACTCCTTTTGTTTTCCTGAAATTGTTTGACACCAGAGAATACCAAGTAAAGAAACATACTTTTTATGTCATAAAATGATTGATGTACTTTGCAATATTTTGGCACAGGTGTCAAGATTCATCAAACTTCTTTTGACAGCCGCTTCCGTGGTAAATTTAAGTGTATATTTAATGGCTTTAAACTTGAAATAATTCTTTATTTTTCCATTTAATATACCAAAGATGAAAGCTCACAGTACATAGCAGGTATACTTTTTAACAACTTCAGAGCAAAAAAACAATTTTTTTCCCCCTGAGAACATAATGAGGAATTGGGTAGAAAATTCCCAACTCACAGCAATTACTTGAAGAACAAAGGAAGAAGAGAACAGATTTTTATTTCTAGTTTTAAATAAAATCCATGCACAAAGTTTGACACCAGGTCAGGAAAAGGACAAATCCCAGAAACCAAGAGGTAGATTACAGTTCATTTTTATCTTTTATTTGGTCCTTTCCTTTAAAAATGTATAATTTCTTTGATCATATCTTTTATATGCTATTAAAATGTTACTTAAAAACAGTATTATCAGCTTATAGGTTTGTTTTTGTTTTTGTTTTTTGAGAAACCCAGTGCACACTCTGCTGGCCCAGATGTTTATGACAATCACATGATACCTAGTGGACACCACTAGAGAGATAAAGTAATCATTTTATTTTACAAACGCCCCAAGTCAATGTCTTCAATTGTGAATTCTTCATTTCAGGTTATTTTAAAGTGTATGACAGATGTGAACACTTTCCACTTTCCTCATTATCTATTACATAGCCAAGATTTATCCTTGAAATTTAATGTCTGATGAGTAAATTATAGAAAAGTTTTCATATCCATTACATTTATTACATCACTCTCATGTATTCTGATGAGCTTTGGTTTAAGGCTTTTACACATGCAAATCTACTTTCTAGGGGTTCTCTTCTATATGAACTTTGTAATGATTAGTAAGAGATGACCTGTGATTGAAAAGTTTCCCACATGTATTACACTCATAAGGTTTCTCTCCAGTATGAATTCTCTGATGGGCAATACGTGATGAGCTTTGTCTAAACGTTTTCCCACATGTATTACATTTAAAGGGTTTCTCTCCTGTATGAATCCTCCGATGCTGAATAAGAGCTGAACTTTGTCCAAAAGACATCCCACACTCCTCACATCGATAAGGTTTCTCTCCTGTATGAATCCTCTGGTGATTACTAAGGGACGAGTTACACCTGAAGGTCTTCCCACACTCACTGCATTTATAGGGTCTCTCTCCGGTGTGCATCCTCTGGTGCTGGATGAGAGCTGAACTCTGTCGGAAGGCTTTCCCACACACTTTACACTTACATGGTTTCTCTCCAGTGTGAATTCTCTCGTGAATAATAAGTGTCGAGTGGGAACTTAAGGCTTTACCACATTCATTACAATTATAAAACTTCTCTCCAGTATGAATTATTCGGTGTCTATTAAGTCGTGAAATAGAAGTGAAGCCTTTTCCACATTCATTACATCTATAGGGCTTTTCTCCAGTGTGAATTCTTTCATGTTGAATAAGAGAGGCGCTCTGACTGAAGGCTCTCCCACATTCCCCACATTTAAAAGGTTTCTCTCCTGTGTGAATTCTCTGATGATAACGAAGGGATGAGCTAGATTTAAAAGTGTTGCCACATTCATTACATAAATAGGACTTCTTTCTGAGATGAGTTCTCTGACATCCAGAAAGGGATGAGCTGCAACTAGATGCCTTCCTACCTGGATTATATTTATAGGGGTTTTCCTTTGCATGGATTTTTTGATGTATAAAAAGGCCTGACCTTCGACTGAAAGATTTACCGCATTCTTTACATCTATAGGATTTCTCCACAGTATGGGTTCTTAGATGTTTATAAAGGGATGTACTAAGAGTAAAGGCTTTCCCACATTCTTTACATACATAGGGTTTCTCTCCAGTATGGGTTATTTGATGTTGAATAAGAGCTGAACTTTGGTTAAAGGCTTTTGAACATTCTTTACATTTAAATAATTTCTCTCCACTATGGTTTTTCTCATGTTTACGAAGGGATGAAGTGTTAATGAAAGTTTTCTCACACATACTACATTTATAGCGTTTCTCTGCTGTGTTAATTTTTGGTTGATTAAGTAAATTTAAATTCTGTTTGAAACTGTTTCCTTGCATTTCGCATTTTGGTGGTGTTTTTTCTCTGGGAACCACCTGTTGCCTAACAAAAACTGACTTTGGGCTGAAGTTTTGGTCAAATTCAGTATTCTTATATCTTCTTTCTACACTAAGGATTTTTTTGTGGGTGACTGAAAGTATCTGAACACTTTCCTTTTTCCCCTGCTTTTTCTCTAATTCATCTTCATATATGCAGGGTTTTTCTAATTTGAAGTCCCAGGGTCCATTCCTTTTGGAACGTGTCATTATCAGCTGCTGAAATGAAGAATCCTGTGTTTGAGTTGACTTTGTGGTTTTATGACTACTCTTCCATCCTGACAGGGAAAAAAAAAATGAAGATGTTTCATGTGATATAGTATTTGGCTACTGAGATAAAATGTATAGAATAAATAAATATTGGTGATATTTAAATAATGTTTTGGTATCTGCCCTAAAAATAGTAAGAGGAAAATTTCAGGAGATCTAAGCAGTACAGAAAAATAATCGGTGAGAGTTGAAGTACTAGGGTGGAAAAAAGAATAAAGCAAAGAAAGTGAGCTTAAGAGTGACCAGGAGACTTAGCTGATGAAGAAGGGGGAAAAGGGGAGCATGAACTGGGAAAAGCAATCTGGGATTAGAGTCCAAAGTCCATGACAGATTCCTAAATTATCTTCATGACATTTTTCTTCTTTGTGTAATCATTCCTAATCAAGAAATTCTCCTCCCTTTCCCTCATGCCAAATTCCTTCGAAACTTTTATATTCGGGTCAAAAATTAACTCTTTCTGAGTTCTTTCTTGAGTTTCCATAGTCCATTCCCCTTATTATAGCACTTACCATAGTGTTAAAACAATTCTATATATTTCACTTTACTTTTCTCACATAAGTGTTCTTCACAAGCAGATTAACATGTCCTATTAACCTACAGATCTTCCTGATGGCATCCAAATTATATATGAAATGTTTTGTTGCTCTTTCTTAATTACTCATATATTCCTAATTTAAACAATGTCAAATATTCTCAATTACTTATATATTAATTTCATACACACACACACACACACACACACACACACACACACACACACACACATGATTCAAACACCTGTAGGAGAAGTTGCCTTACAGAGCAATATATTACAAGGGTAATGGGAGGGTTTCAGGGCCAATTCAAACAGGAAGGCATTACTGGATTAATTTACAGAGGGGTCAGAGGTAGGCATGAAGCCAAAAGTCGCAAGCTAAGAAGGCAGCCTTGCTCATGCATCAAGCATGAAAGGCTATGCAAGCAGGGTAGAAAAGATTCAAAAATCAACAGTAAGATAGGCATAAATATAAAGAGGTAAAAAAGGACTAACATGATAGAGTGCTAAACAAATTTAAATTGAATAAATATTAAAATTGGGTAAGAACGCAATTAACTGAATATAGGGGAATGATTGTGCACATGGTTTGGCAATTTCTCCTGGGCTAGCAGTACCATTTAAAGGGCTCCTCTGCATTTCACTGCATTTGAGATTCCTATCTGACATGCACTTTCTCACCTGTGTACATATTCCCTCTGTTTGGTGAACATAATGTATTCTGCTTTTCTCTTTTCTTCTACTAGCATTCTTCTCAGTTTCCTGCATGGACAATTTTCTCCTCTTTAAAACTGGTATTCCCTGAGGTTTAGATTTTTTTTTTTCACTCTACACACCCTAATTTTATATGCACTCATATCTTTACTATTTATTGTAAGGGAAAGAGGAGTTTTTTACTTTCTGCCCTATACCTTCCTAGCTCCTTCTGCATCTAAGGGTAATGATCAAATTTCAATATATTATTTGGGCAAAAGTATGGGAGGCATTCACAAAAATGGAGTATTTTCCCGTGTATATCATCACTGGTTCTAAGTTCATTATATGTGTTGGCAAGAAAATAGTTAAGAGTCAGCATTTCGGATTCTAGCCTGTAATAAGGTAAAGTTAAAGACCCTGCCTGAGGCCTGTATGTAAAGACTGCAGTTTTGTGACTTACACCTTTACTAGAGCGCTATGTATTGGGCGCATGTACCTAGGACGTATTTTGTTTCTCACATCTTACCGTTTCTACCACAGTCTAACTAGTCTCTCTGTCTCAAGTCCTGCTCTCTGCCAATTCAGTCTCCACACTGCAGCCAGAGTCATCTTTCTAAAATCGACATCTTATCATCTTGTAAACTTCTTTAAGATCCTTCAAATTATCGTCAATGATTCATATATAAGGGCCAAAGTACTTAACATGGTGAGCAAGATATTTTGTGATCTGACCTCCATCCACCTCTGTCTGCATCTCCTTCCCCTGATTTCTTGCCAGATCTGCCTAACTACATATATTTTCTGGAGCATTCCATGTTTTTTTCTTATTTCTTTATCTTTGCAAATGCTGTAGACATCCTTTCCATTAACACATACTTATTAAGTGCCTACTATGGGCCAGCTAATATTGTAGAACATGCAGACAGTGAGATGACTGAGAGAATTCTAATCTTTAAGGAGCTTATACTTTGGTATGTGTGTGTGAGTGCTGGGGGGAAGGGGAAAATGAAGTGATGAATAATAAGTAAATAAGTAAAAGCCATATGGATTATGTAAGAAAGGGGATTCCCAGGCAAAGGAAACAGCAAATACAAAAGTGTGATGACTTTGGAGGAACAGCAAAGAGGCTGTGTGGCTACAGTGCACTGAGCAAGAAGAGGGAAAATGGTAAACAGGACTGGAACAATAGGTAGGAGCAAACTGCATAAGGCTTATATGTCATGGTAAAGACTTTGGAATTGTACTCTAAGCCTGACAGGAAGCCTTGGGGAAACTGCATGCTCATCCAAGTTGGCTACTGTGCAGATCACAGACCGGTAGGACACAAGTGGAGGCAGGAAGAGAAGAAACCACTTAGGAGGCTGCTGTAGTTATGTAGTTATGTAGGTGGAGGGAAAGATGACTGCATCAGGGTATACTATTAAGGAAGTACTCATGGGACTGGATTTGCTGATGGACTGTGTGTAGGGTGCTGAGAAGGGATTAAAAAGTTAGGGATCACTCCTAGGTTTCTAGCCTGAAAATGATAAATGCTGGTACAAGTTACTGAGGAGGGGAAGGCTAGGAAAAGGGCAAGTCTGAGGAGGGTATTCTATTTCAGATACGTTTGCTATGGCTGAGATGTCTTAATAGATACTAGAGGAGGATACCAAAATAGTTGTATATATTATTTTGTAGATCTAGGTCAGAGCTATGGTTAGGTAGGTAGGAGGCCTCTGTAGTTAAGTTTTATTTAAAGCTGAAGAACTAGGCACTGCAACATTAAAGGTCAAGAAAAGGAAGAAAATTAGAAGAGTATGGTGTCCAGAAGACAAAGGAAACAAGTACTTCAGGGAGTGAGCAATCAACTTTGGCAAATAATTTGAGGACTAAAAACTTAACCCTAATTGTGCCAAGATGGAGACTGTCCAGGATTTAATAACTGTGCCTTTTGTGGAATAATAAAGAAGAAAGTCCCACTGGAATACACTGAAGCAGCAATGGGAGGTAAGAAAATGGAAACATCAAGTATAGAAATGCTTTTTAAAAATTTTCATTTAAAGAATAGAGAATTTGGACATGGGGAGTTTTTATTTTGGATGGTAATGCTTAGAGCCACAAGGACCACACCAATACTGGGAAACTCATCTCAATTTTTCTTTAAAGTGCCAACACCTTGGTCCTAAATTTGTGTTTCCTACTGAAGCAGATCTGAGTCCCCAATTGTAGACATCTTAGTTGTCCCTTATGATCTGCTTAGAGTTTTCTGCAGGCCTACAGGTCTGTCTCCTGACATGAAGGTGAACTTCTGCTCCTTTCCAGAATCAAGCCTGGGCCTGAGGTTAAGACTTAGGTCAGAAGTTTAGAAGCCAAACTGCTTTTGCTCATGACCACCTGACTAGCTCCTGTCATTAGGTCTACGTTCCTTTGGCTTTTGTGACACTCTGCGAGTCTCTGTTCAACCTTCTCTTCCTAGATGATTTCATCCACTCCCACACCTCCTGTATGAATAACTGTCGTGACTTTTCTCAAAAATACTTTAGAGATATTTCCAACTGCCTGCTAGAATTTATATCTGAGTATCTTTCTTTTTAAATTCAACCTGTCCAAATCTGAACCCAGTGAATTCCTTTCAAACCTTTTTTGTTTCCCAGTTCAGAATTACAATCTTTTCAGGTACTTTGCCATAAATTCTTAGTTTCATCTCAGAAATATCTCTCCACTATATTCCAAGGCTAGCCAATCATCAAATTATTTTATTTTTTATTTATTTATTTTCCCCCTCCCCCCGTAACCACTATCATTAAATTCTTTTAAATCTCATCACTAAGATGTCTCTAACAACCACCATTAATACACCTATGTAATTTTTTTTAAACATAAACGGTGCCACATCATCATAATACTCCAGAACTTGCTTTAGTCCTTAATGGGCCTTGGAGGGAGCTCTGTCCATCAGTGTCCTCTTTCTGACCATGGTGCCGTGTGCCAGAGTGGGGACATACCATAGCTTCTTCAGCTGTGACTTTACTGAGGGACCCTTACACTGTTTCTGATTCAGACCAATTTTTCTAAAATAGTAAGGATGATACAATTCTTCAGCTTAAAATCCTTTAACTATTTGCAGTTCCCATCTCTAAGAACTGCATCAAAGCACTTTATAAAGTGGCTCTCAACTAGTTGTCTAAAATCCTTTCCTTCCTCCCCTCCTTCTTCTTCCATGTACATACCCCGAGCCCCAATAAGAATGAATTATCTGCAATTCCTTAAAGACACCATGTTTGCTGAATGACTACATGAGAACGTAGCCCTTCTCTGAAACAACAGTAAAGAACAAGAGATCTTGAGAGATTCATTTGTGAAGTGATTACCAAAGAAAAGGAGGAAGCTCATGTCTGAGGCCTTAGTGTCCCCTCCTCCACCACTTCTGGAAGATTGAGAACCCAGGAGAAATCTTCCTGACCAGCATCCCCTGGGCGCGCCATCCACTCATTTACCAGATCTTTGCCTGCGGCGATACCTGCACCTCAGTCCCCCACTCACCCAGCCAGGAGCCTCTGAGATTTCCTTCCTCGACCTTCCAGGGCTCTTCGCCTTGCTGCAGCAGGGAGATCACTTTGGGTTTGGAAAGTGGGAGTCCTGTCCACAGGGGAAAGAAAAGAAAAAACAAGACTTGGTTTTGTTTGGACACAAAGAGCTATCCCAGATGTGAGGGGAACACTCAGAGTGACACTAAGAGCCCCTGCAGGGTACTCAAGTTGGGCCCGATGATGTGAGGGTGTTAGAGAAAAGAAAGGAATGTGTAGGATAATTAGTTGTATGTTAGGGAAATAAGACAAACATGCAGCTTAAATGATAGGGCTTTCTACAGAGGATGGAAGTTGCAAGATGTACAGACTGAATTAAAATCTGTGAACAGGTATCTGTGGTAAGGATTCTGTCCCAAGTAGCCTGTTCAAAATGAGAAAACACTATCAGACTCCCTTTCAAAGATGGACTGTGCCATGTCTACCTGGATGGAAAGAGAACGGGGAAAGGCAAGTGGCAGGTCCACGGAGAGGGTTGAGGGGTGCTGCCCACTGAGTGGTGAGCAAGCAAATATATAACAACCACAGAGGGAAATGATGCCTGAACTATGGGGGAGCTTCTAGTGTGCAACAGTGCAGGCTGTCCCACCTACAGGAGATTCCACACCTATAAGAGGGAAAGGTTTTCATGTTTACTTATGCAGATCCAACTTGCACGATCATCAGGCAAAACTCAGCTCAAGTTTCTGAGGACCCAGGGCTTTTAGCCAGGGAAGCAGGTACTGAGTTATCCCCACTTCTGAATTCTGTACCTATGGGAAAGCTTCCTTACCCAGTGAGACCAGGTGACCGTAGTTCTCCAGCATCACATCCTGATACAAGCTCCTCTGAGAAGGACGCAGCTTTCTCCACTCGTCCCGTGTAAAGAGCACAGCCACATCCTCGAATGTCACTGACACCTGCAAAGACAAGCCATCCCAGCTCACCCAGCACCACCTATCACAGAGTGAAGAAGGTGGCGGTGGGGAGACAGGCCACCATGAAATGTATCTTGAGAGGTTTTCACAATTCACTCCTCAGTTTGATTAATTTGCTACAGTGGCAAATTGAACTCAGAAAAACATGTTACTTACTGGACTACCAATTTATTATAAAAAGATAGAACTCTGGAATGGCCAGATGAAGAGAGACACAGAGCAAGGTATGAGGAAGGGCTCAGGACTTCTGTGGCCTCTCTGGATGAGCTACTCTCTTCGAATCTCCACAGCTCATTTACCAACCCAGAAGATCTCAGCATCCTGCCCTTTTGTTTTTCATGGAGGCTTCGTTACAAAGGCATAAAATGGATTAAATCACCAGCCATTACACAAGCATGATTCATGAAATCATTGTGTAGGCATGGCTTATTCAACCTCCAGCCCCTCTAATCAGGATTGGTTTCTCTGGCAACCGGCCCCTATCTTTAGGGGCTTTCAAAAAGTCACCTCATTAATAATATAAACTCTGATGTGATTGAAAGGGCTGGTTATGAATAACCAAACATACCTATTTCACCTCTATTGCTCTTAAGTTATTTCAGGTGAAAAAACACCCAAATATTACTAAACACATGAGAAATTACAAGGGTTTTCGAAGCAGTGCGCCAGGAACAGGGATGAAGACCAAATACATTGTTTATATTATACATCACAATATCACAGCTGCTCAGTGTCAGAGATGGAATTCCAATTCAGGTGAATGTCCGAGGCTCCATTCTCAACCACTCTGCAAAACTGCCTGTCAATGCCTACCTCATAGGGTTAAGAAATAAATGAGATCATCCATGTAATGGAGATAGATAGTGGTGATGTATATACAACAACATGAATGCTTAATGCCACAGAATTACACATTCGAAAAGGGTTAAAGTGGTAAATTTTATGCTATATATATATATATATATATATATATATATATATATTTCACCATGATAAAAGTTAAAATAGTAAAATATATAATACATACATGTGTATATTAATAAATGTGCATAAAAATGATTCTGTGGGATGCATACCAAAGGGGTGACTGATTATCTCCAGATGTTGGGGTAAGACTGATTTTACTTTCTTCTTTTTGTATGTATTTTTCATTCTCTGAATTTTTAAGATGAGCAAGAAATACATGTATGATATGAAAGATAACTTATTGGCATATGGGGGAATACAAGAAATGATTTTGCCTTCAAAAGAACGTACAATTCAACTGGTAGAGAAGAAAAATGCATAATAATTTGAACAATGAAAGAAAACATGTAGCTGGACAGGATGGTACGCTGCCTCCTAGGTCGGCCCTCATTTTAGAAATGAGGAACATAAGGTCCAGGGCACTTGAGACCCCAGGTCACATAATGTATTAGTGGCAGAAGCAGGACAATAATTAGAGTTTTCTTTTGACTCAGTCCTCAATACATTCTCTCTCTGGTCACAAAGGTTCTTCAGTGAGTTTTACACATGGGTCCCCACAGCACTGACGGATGGGCAGCAAGCGAGGTGGGCAAGAACGCCTACGGGATCCACTCACACATGGGGACAGAGAATGTTCTCAACAAAAGAGCAACTCGGCTTCGTAGGAATGGGATGGGCAAGCCTTAGACAAAAGCAGCCCAGGGGCTTTACCTGGGTACACCTGGGAGGGAGGCCCTGGCCGCAGCCCCCTAAGATCAAACACAGCACATCTCATGGGCCCAAAAGATGACAGCAGAGGGCAGGAGAGCCCTGAGAACACCTGCTGGGTGTGCCCTGCATCTTGAAAGTTCACAGAGCAATGGCAGGACAACTATGAGCTGAGCTTAGAGGCCACACACACTGGGGTTTGCATTCAGGTTACTTGACTTCTTTGAGCCTCAGTGTCCTCACAGGTAAAATGGGGATAATAACTGCTGCACTGTCCTGAGAGTGAGAACAAAGGTAAAGCCCCTGGGACACCCCCCAGCAACACTATCTGTCGCAGTTAGATGAACATGAGACAAGTTCCCAGGTCCTAGGAATACTACTGCAGTTTCTCTCTATCCACCTTAACAGCATTATTACAAGAAAAACATCATTCAGCTGCCATAGCAACCACACATGGTGCCTGGCCCTGACCTAAACACCTTCCATGCACTAACTCACATGATTCTCTCACCTAACCTATGACGTAGGTGCTATTGCTATTCCCATTTTACAGATGAGGAAACTGATGCCCAGAGAGGTGGAGGGATTTGCCCAAGACCCATAAATGGCAATGGAGGATGTAGGTTCAAACTTGTCCGTCTGGCTCCAAAGCTTCACTTCCTAAGCACTGTATACGCCGCCTCTCCAGTACCGATGGCCCACGGAACCCTCCCTGCCACTTCTTGAGGAATCTTGTCTCTGACCTCGGAGTCAAGAGACTGCTCCAGCTGTGCCCCCTCCAACATGGCTGTCCTTCGTTCACGCTTCAGCTCACTGGATAAGGTCCCTCCTCATTCTCACACATAAAGATGAACATAGCAGGTTAAGATCAGCTTTCAAGAGAGTGGTAGAAGAAAGTAATATGATCCACAGGGTTAAGAGGAAGAAGAAACTAGAAACTGTGGGTGGGAGAAGCCTGGAGAACGTATCACGAGGATTCTCTGGGGCAGAGAAAAAGAAAAGCATTCTGGCTAAGGGTAGTGCAGGAGATGGGCCAAGCCAAGGAGGCAGAACCAGAAAAGAACTCTGCCAAGAGTGATGTTTGTCTGTTCTGTCCACAAGTGATATGACACGTGTGGCATTTCACCTGTAAAATTAGCAATCATGCAGTGAGTTGAGAGTAATGAATAAAAGAGTGTTAGGAAAATGAAGAGAAACTTTGGACACTGGCTGCTGTGGTGGAGGCGGGCATGCATGACAGAGTCCACCACCCACTGGGGGAATGTCTCTTCAAAGGGAAAGGGACTTGGCTTCAAATCTTGGAGAAGATTGTCTTGGGAAGAGAACTTCAGCTGGAGGGAAAACAACAAACAAACCAGCTGTCCCTAAGGCCTGAGACACAAATGAACTCACTCACCTGAGACCTTGCTTCCCTCTGTTCAGTAGCCATGTCCTCTGGGCTCCTCCCCCTGAGGATGGTGCAATCACAGAAGGCAGATCTGAAAGAAAAGGGAGCCAGGAGGGAGCACCCCTTTCTTCTTCCCATCCCTCAGAATCACCAGCACCCAAATCCTTCCATCAGGTTAGAATGACACTTAGGGACGTCAGGAGGAGCTAGGAGCAGGCAGGACCAGAGAGAAGGGCTGGGCCACCCTGGTCCGGGCCCCAGCTCTTCCCCTGGCGCAGAGAAAAAGAACTTAGGCCTCCAGCAGCAGCAGCAGCAGCAGCAGCAGCGACTCACTGAGTCAGGCACCGCCCACACCGTTTAGTCTCACAGCACTACTGGCATCGTCAGCACCCCCCCCCCCACCCAGTTTATAGATCGGGAAACTGAGGGCAGAGTGGAAGCAACTTGCTCCCACAGCCAGTGAGGGTGCACCAGGTTCCCGCACGGTGTGTCCCAGTCATCCACTCTAACCCCACTGCATGCACGCGACAACTTTTCTCCACCGCAAGCTTTTTTCATCATGTTCCTTCCCCTCCTGTCAAGGAATCAGATATTAGAGAAAATTGCTTCGGAAAGGGGAAACATCAGCTCTCCTGTGGCGGGAAGGGGCTGCTGTCTGAGGGATGGGCACAGACACTAAAAGACTTGGGTGCCCGTCCTGGCTCTGCCATCGGAGAAGCCAACAACTCCCTTCTTGAGGAAAACAGATCGTTACGCCTGCCACCTCGGAGGGCAGTGGAGGAAATGACGGTAAGGGGAGGAAATACAATTCCTCACCTTCACTGACAGCCGGCTGGGGCCGGGCAGGTTGCGCGCTGGGAACGGTCGGGGGAAGCAGGAGGGTGGCTGGGGCCGGGGCCATCGGGAACTAAATGCCCGACCTGCCTTGTTTGGCTGCACGTCTGCGGGACGGATCGTGGGAGGCAAGCGGACAGAGCGGGGGGCTGGGCTCTAGGCACGCCCGCGCCCACAAAGGCCCCGCTCGCGCCTCTCGGGCCTGTGTCCCGCATTCTCCCGAGGCTCGGGTCCTCCCTCCCGCATACCGCCGAACATCCGACGCTCACCTCGCCCAGGCCTCGGGGGTTCTGGGGGCCGTGCCTCCGCCGGCCGCGCTCCGCAGGCGGAGGCTCCGGAACTGCCCGCGCCGGGCAGCAGCCTCGGGTCGGGGATCGTCCTGGGCTCAGGCCTGGAAGCCGCTCACCCTGGCGGCAAACACCCCGCGACCCATGCAGGTCCTGGGGTGGGGGTGGGGGTGCTAATACTCTGGGAAATGTAGTCCACGCGAGGACCCAAGGATTCTGGGAAGTGTAGTTCTCCGCGCTTGTCAGACGCGCGGCACTGGAGAGCTTGTCACGTGCCCAGAACCCAAGTCTGGGCTCGACTCCCCCACTGTGTGAGCTACAGGGCCCTGGTTTTTCGGTTCCTTGGGAAGGAAAGGGTGGTTCGCCGAGGGCTCTGATTCTGCATAAATGATGATAAGGCAAGTAGACACCCGCCAAGAACAAACCTATTTCCCCTGAAGACATTCAACGAAAGTGTCTAGCACTTGCTATGCGCCAAGCGCTGTTGTAAACGGTTGGAAATATGTGTGCAAACAGAACAAAAATCATTGATTGTTTCTCTCGAGAACTTTTTTTGGGAAGTAGGGAGCAGAGAATAGCCATGAATATAATTATATAACCTTTTAGAAGATGAGTGTTATGGGAAAACGCAAGAGATCAGGGTCTTAGGGATCTGGGACCCATTTGGGAGAGTCAGTATGGTGGCCTTTGCAGTACTCACTGAGAAGGTGAGAATAGGGTGCCAAGAGTCCGAGGCAGTGCGGGAGGGGAAGGGCATTCCAGGCACTGAGAAGCCAAAGGATAATTATTTTTTTTTAATTTTGCTAAAGGAACACATGTCCCATTTAAAATGTTGATTTCTTTCCCCCTTAAGTAAAAGAAAAATACACTTGATCTACCACACAGAAATAAGAGGATAACATTTTGGTGAACGTCTTTTAACAGACCTTTGGACTCCATTTTGATCTCTCAATTCACCGCCACTCTCGTTTTTTTAAAAAAAAGAATATTGCAAATAGCAATTGTAACCTATCTTCGTTTTTTCCCCACTTAAGAATATGCCTTGAACATTTGAATTTGCCAGTAAATATCATCCCTCAGCAGTGTTTTTAATGGCTTCAGTGCATGTCATTGCATCCAATTATAACAACAATCCCTGTTGTTATATTATTTCCAGGTTTTTGTTCTATTAATATCCTTGTAGCTATATCTTTGAAGATTATTTTCTTAGTTTAAATTTCTTGAAGTTGAATTGATAAAGGACTGGTAGAATTTCAAGTACATTGCCTAGTTGCCTTCTTAATAGTTTGTGACAATATGTGCCTAGCACCAATGCCCACTCTGGGTTTTATCTTTTTAATGCTTTTTAAAAAATGCTTTTGTTTTTTTATTAGAGCAATTTTTAATATCTAATTTTGAGTATTTGTGAAATTAAATACAATATCTTATATTTACTGAACTATTCAGATATTTTCTGATGTTAATTGCCTACATAGGTACTTTGGCCATTTCCTATTCAAATGTTCAAAATTTTGGTATCATTTTGAAATACTATATATACATAATTTTTTAAAGAGAAAAGTGCTTTGTTGTTTATCCTCACTATGAAAATAAAGCACTCATTATTTTTTAAATTACACACAGTATATAGAATGAAGAAACATAATAAATAAGTCCAGTAGAAACACTGGCTACATTTATTCATATGTGCTATTGCATATGCATACACACATTTGTGTGTATGAAACAAAAAAATAGAATCATATTTCTCATGCTTTTGAAAATATGAAATGTACATACAGAAAACCAGTTAGAACATATATATTCCAGTATAACACATGGATGTGTTAACCTAAATTGTCAGCAAAAACCAAGCAAAGAAAAAGAAAAGTGATTATTTGGGATTAAAACGAATTGCAAACTGTGCATACTGATTCAGGTAGTTCCTACTGGGGAACAAAACCAGAGGTTTTTAAAGGCAAAAGGAGAGGTTTGCCTAAATCATTCGCAAAGAACTTGAACCAGTGCTGTTGGCAGAAAGCTAATCTTGGTTGAACATAATCTATAGCTAGGGCTATCATTAAATAAAAAGTATGTCTCTGTGACAAGTTGTACTTGTTTTTGCAGAATTCTAGAGTATGTATGGTTTTGCCTAGTTCAAAAGTTTGTGTTCTGTCTGGTGAGGATGTGCATAAGACTCATTCCCTTTATAGCTTCCTGACTCCATTTTAAAGCCCTTAACTTAAGTGACTCCATTTTGTTTCACATTCCACAATAATAAAGAGAACATCCCAGTAAACAACCACCCAGGTTGAGAAGTAGACCCCTGCAAACACTCTGTACCTCTTTCCTAAACACGGCTACTATCTTGACTTCTGAGAGAGACATTTTTCTGCTTTTCTTTATAGTTTTAACAGACATTTACACATCCTTATACAAAAATTTTACCTATTTTAAACTTTATGTAATATAATCATACAACTGTATTTTTTTGTGCTCTGTTCTCCAAACATTTTGTCAGATTCACCCTGTTATTGCATGTAGTTTTAGCTACCATCCTGTAGATGGATATTTGCATTGTTGCTAAGTTTTAGCTATTAAGAACCATGATAAAGCAAATTTAGTAACATTAATGATAGAATCTAGGTGATAGTATATGGGTGTTCGCTGTAAAATTCTTATAATTTTACTTTGTCTTTGAAAGTTTTCACAATAAAATTTTGGGGAAAACTGTGTCTGGGGCTTGAGCCAAAACAGAGTGGCTCCATTTCCCCAGGTCATCCCTCATACAACTAAAAAACCCTGGACATAAAACAACAAATAAGAATGGGAAGATTCTGAAATGTGGAAAGAAGGCAAACTGTCCTAGAATTTCAGGGCTGAAGAATAACATGGTGGTAAATTCTCTTGTTTTTCTTATTACCTCTCATATTTCTCAGCCAAGGTGTTACAAAAACTTCCAAGCCAGAATCACCAACAAACACAGACAAAAACAACAACAAGACAAAACAAACAAACAAACAAACAAAAAATGCCCTAAGAGAACCTATTCCCTTAGTCAAAACCAGGAAAAGGGTAGCCTACCACAGAGAACTCTTACTCCAACCAAACGTTAGTAACTAAGGGAAATACGCTAAACAAAGTAAATAATAACAGGAGTGGAACTGCAGAAAGAAAAAAAAATTGAATTGGTAAAGATAGGGATAAATGAAATAGACTGTCCTAGTTATGAGTTTCTTAGATTATACACGATGGTTGAAGGAAAAATGATAACACAATTAGATATGGTACACAATGTGTATAGAAGAAATACCTGAGACCTGAGATAACTATATTTTAAAAATGGGGAGCCACTTTAAAACAAAGACTATAATAAGAAACAAAGAAGGACATTGCATAATGATAATAGGATCAATCCAACAAGAGTGTACAACCCTACTAAATATCTATGCACCCAAAATAGGAGCACCTAAATATGTAAAACAAATATTCACTGATATAAGGAGAGAGATTAACAGCAATACAGTCATAGTAGGGGGTGTTAACACCCCATTGACACCAATGGACAGATATTCCAGACAGAAAAATCAACAAGGAAACAGCAGCCTTAAATGACACACTAGGCAGAATGGATTTAATTGATATTTTTAGAGCATTTCACCACAAAGCAGCAGAATATACATTCTTTTCAAGTACACATAGAACATTTTCCAAGATAGACCACATGTTAGGCCACAACAAGTCTCAATAAATTTAAGAAGATGAAAATCATGTTGAATGTCTTCTCTGACCACCATGGTATGAAACTAGAAATCAATTACAAGGAAAAAAAAACTGAAAACATACAAATACATAGAGGCTAAATAGCATGCTACTAAACAATGAATGGGTTAAAATTAGATCAATGAAGAAATCAAAAGATACCTTGAGACAAATGAAAATGAAACATCTATAGGACACAGCAAAAGCAGCCCTATGAGGGAAATTCATAACAATACAGGCCTATCTCAAGAAACAAGAAAAATCTCAAATAACAATCTATCTAACACTTAAAGGAGGTAGAAAAAGAATAGCAAGCAAAGCCCAAAGTGAGTAGAAGGAAGGAAGTAATAAAGATCAGAGCAGAAATAAACAAAATAGAGTCTAAAAAACAATACAAAAGATCGATGAAACCAAAAGCTAGTTCTTTGAAAAGGTAAAAAAAAAAAAAAAAAATTGATAAACCTTTAATCAGACTCATCAAGAAAAAGAGAGGACCCAGATAAATAAAATCAGAAATGAAAGAGGTGAAGTGACAACTGACACCACAGAAATACAAAGGGTTATACAAAAATACTACAAAACAATTACATGCCAAAAAATTGGACAATATGGAAAAAATGGATAAATTCCTAGAGACACATAACCATCCAAGATTGAATCGAGAAGAAACAGAAAATCCGAACCAACCAATTACTACTAATGAAATCAAATCAGTAATCAAAAAAACTTCTAAAAAACAAAAGTTCTGGACCAAATGGCATCACAAATGAATTTTACCAAACATTCAAAGAATTAACACCTATCTTTCTCAAACTATTCCAAAAAATTCAAGAAGGTGCCTAAGCTTATTTTATGAAGCCACCATTACCCTGATTCCAAAACCAGACAAAGACATTACAAAAAATTTATAGGCTCGTTGATATCTTTAATGAACATAGATGCAAAAATCCTCAAAAAATATTAGCAAACCAAATCCAGCAATACATTAAAAAGATTATACAACACGATCAAATGGGATTTATTCTTGAGATGCAAGATTGGTTCAATATTTGCAAATCAGTTAACACAAAACACCATATGAACAAAATGAAGGATAAAAAATCACATAATCATATCAATAGATACAGAAAACATTTGACAAAATCTGACATGCATTTATGATAGAAAAAAAAAAAACTCTCAGCAAAGTGGGAATAGAGGGACCATACCTCAACATAATAAAGGCCATAAGGACAAACCCACCACTAACATCATACTAATGGGGAAAAGCTAAAAGCATCTTCCTCAAGATCAGGAGCAAGACAAGGAAGTCTACATTCACCACTTTTATTCAACATAGTATCGGAAATCCTAGCCACAGCAATCAGACAAGAAAAAGAAAAAAAGTCATCTCAATTGCAAAGAAGTAAAACTGTTATTATTTGCAGATGCCATGACAGTATATTTAGAGAATCGTAAAGATTACATTAAAAAACTATTAGAATTGATAAATTAATTAAGAAAGGTAGCAGGATACAAAATTAATATTCAGAAATCAGTTGCATTTTTACACACCAATAATGAACTGTATAATTTTCTGTATACAGAAAATTATAAGACAGTGAAGAAAGAAATTGAAGAAAATACAAATAAATGGAAGCATATACCACGTTCATGTATGGAAGAATTAACATATTCAAATGTCCATACTTCCCAAAGCGGTCTATAGATACAGTGCAATCCCTATCAAAATATCAATGACATCTTTCAGAGAACCAGAACAAATAATCCTAAAATTTATATGGAACCATGAAAGACCCTTAATAACCATGGCAATCTCAAGAAAGAACAAAGTTGGAAGTATCATGCTACCAGATATCAAACTATACTACAAAGCTGCAGTAATCAAAACATCATGGTACTGACATAAAAACAGTCACATAGATCAAACAGAATAGAGATCCCAGAAATAAACCTGAGACTATACAGCCAATTAATGTATGACAAAGGAGGCAAGAATATACAATGGAGTAAAGATAATCTCTTTACCAAGTGTTGTGAAACTAGACAAATACATGCAAAAAAATGAAACGACTTCTTTCTTATACCATATACAAGAATAAACCCAAAATGGATTAAAGACTTAAGTGTAAGACTCAAAATCATTATAACTCATAGAAGAAAACATAGGCAGTAAACTCTCTGACATAGCTTTTAGTAATTTTTCATGAAATATCTTCTCAAGCAAGAAAACAAACAAACAAACAAAAATAAACAAATGGGACTTCATCGAACTAAAAAGTTTTTGCACAGCAAAGGAAACCATCAACAAACAAAAAGACAACCTACCGATTGGAAGAAGATATTTACCAATTATACATCTGATAAAGGGTTAATTATTTAAATTTATAAAGAACTCATAAAACTTAACACCAAAACAAAAAACAAAAAACAAAAACAAAAACCACAATCCAATTAAAAAATGGGCAGAAAACCTGAATAGACATTTCTTCAAAGAGGACATACAGATAGCCAATAGAAAAATGACACTCAGCATCACTAATCATCAGGGAAATGCATATTAAAACCATAACGAGATATCACCTCATACCTGTAAGAATGGCTATCATCAGTAAATCAACAAACAATGAATGTTGACGAGGATGTGGAGAAAAGGGAACCCTTGTTGATGGGAGTGCAAAATGGTGTTGTCACTATGGAAAACAGTTTGCAGGTTCCTCAAAAAATTAAAAATAGAACTACCTTATGACCCAACAGTTCTACTCTGGCTATTTTTCCTAAGAAATCCAGAACACTAATTTGTAAAGCTATATGCACTCCTATGTTCATTGCAACATTATTTACAATAGTTAAGATATGGAAGGAACCTAAGTGCCCATCAATAGATGATTAGATAAAGAAGTGATACATATATACAATGTAATATTACTTGGTCATAAAAAAGAATGAAATCATACCATTTGGGACAATGCGATGGCCCTAGAGGGTGTTATGCTAAATAAAATAAGTTGGGCAGAGAAAGATATGCCATGTGATCTTGCTTATATGTGGAATCTAAAGAACAAAATGAATGAACAAGAAAACAGAAACAAGTCACAGATACAGAGAACAAACTGATGGTTGCCAGTTGGGAGGGAGATCGGGGGATGGGGTGAAAAAGGTGAAGGAATTAAGAAGTACAGACTGGTAGTTACAAAATAATCATGGGCTGTAAAGTACAACATAGAGAATATAGACAATAATATTGTAATAATTATGTATGGTACCAGGTGGGTAGTAGATTTATCAGGGGATCACTTCGTAAATTGTATAAATACTATACACCTGAAACTAATATAAAATAATATTGAGTGTCAACTATAATTTAAAAATAAATAATAAAAATAATAAAGATAAAATGTAATCATGATGAACCCGAACCAGTAGTTTTTAACTAGCAACATGATATGACTGAAGTTTAGAACAAATAATAGATGGCCTGTTTTGAAAATGGATTTGGCGATATGCTGAATACCTCTGTGTGGTTCACACATGAAAAATTAGTCCTAATAAATAACTAGGTTTATTAGGAGACTGTGTTCACTAAACTAGCTTCAATATTTGTGTGACAAAAGGTCAATGCTCAGAACAAAGTCATCTGCTAAAGACTAATTGATATTGCGAGAGATCAAGTCCATATAAAGCCCTAAGCAAGGAGAGAGGACATATTACATGGAGAACAGTAACAATCTCTACAAGGTCACAGTATGCAGAGAATGGCAGGAAGGGCATCTTCAGCTCATGAGCTCTCCCAGAAGTCTCCCTGGCTGGCGTGGCCTTGGAGCAGCTACTTGAAGTCCAAGTTTTGGGAGATATTCTATGAAACTTGAAAATACTTGCAAGGCCATATTATGGAGCAGTCCTTGCTCCTTCTGGGGAGAGTGTCTGGGGAAATGTGTTGGAAAGAGAGGTGAGCCTCTATTTCAACATTTTCTGAACTAAGTCAAACTTTTCTCCTTAAGTTATTTTAATTGGCTTGCAAAGAGCTGGCCCTTAGTGGCTAATTAGTATTAGATGAAAGTTGCCTGTGGAGAAGAGTGAGCGGCACCTCTTGGGAGTCCCAGCTGCAGAGAAGAAGCTCCTGACACAGGCCTGTTTTCTTGCTAACATGGGCCCTGGAGGGTGAATTACCAGACATGACCATTATTTCCTGGATGATGCCAGGGAGAGCTCTGCCTGTCTGTCACTAAACTTCTAGGAGGAGAGAGGATTCGAGGCTCCACGTGATGCTGAGCTTTAATTAATGACCAGATCATGTCCTATGAGTGCCTCACATGCAGGAAACCATGACAAAGGCTGATTCTACCTGCATCCTAGGAGTAAACTCCTTTCCTGTCTCTCCTCCAGCCCCATATGTAGCTGGCCCATGAGAAGTAGTGCAGGGAAACAGTGAAGATGTAGTAGGAGGTGGACCCCAGAAGTAGGAGGGTTAAAGACCTAAGGCTCCTATAGAATTAACCAGCACGTAAGCTCTCACACCATGGCCAATCCAAGCAAGATAGAAGTTTCTCTTCTTTATGCTCATACCATTCTGCTGACCTTCTAGAGATTTCTTTTCTCCTTTTGGGCAGGACTTTCTGTATGGTGGATGGTGACTTCTTCCCTGAGATAAATAGTGGGGACCGTGTGGACAGAGAGTGATTTTTCCTTTGACTCTGTACTCTCTAGTAAGTTCACTGACTTCCCTCTATCCTCATCCTCCTTCTCACCACAACTTTTGACTGAGACTTAAGGGAGAGAGGGACTGAGCAATAAAACTCTGCCCCAAACCATATCTCTTTCTATTTAACCCTGCTGCTTCTTTGGGTCCTGGAATTCGGCGAGATCTTTCCATGTTCTGGGGTAACCTTGTCAGTCCTCCAGTTCTCTGATTTAAATTTTTACTGCTCTGATATTTTTGTGTCTAGGAATGTTCACTTCTTTGTTTCCCATTAGACTGGCCTACCACATCATCAATGATTTTGCAATATGTGATTATTTGGGATGAACAAAAACTCTCAGGACCAATGTAGAGGATATGCCAATGCATTATTTATGGTTCTTTCTCGAAATGAGCATGGCATGTAATAATGGAATGAAACATGTTTGTAGATATGTGTGATATAAGGAAGCATATGATGAGATCAAAATGAGTAACCTTAAACACCAACATTAGACCATATTATTATATCTCAAACATTTGCACTAAACTACTTCTAAAATAAAATTCACAGTTTAGAAGGATACATTAAGTTTATCAAATGTAGTCAGGTTCCCACTGGCACGAACATACATTTGGGAGTTTGTGTACTACAGTCTAAGGAGACCTATGTTGTGTGCTCCATACATGTGTGTGGGATGTGTTTAGTGAAGGAGTTAAGAGAAATGAACAATTGTTAGAGTTGAAAAATCAGAGGAGTCATTCAGAAAATGAGGGAAGGAAAGAGGATGAAATTTGGAGACAAGTCATGGAACAGATAAATGTGTGAGTTGATGACAAGTAAAGTTGTAAGTATAGCTTGAGGCCAAGTCAGGTTAGGCATTGTATTTGAAGGTAATATTTAGATTTATCCTGGCCTCTGCATATAGGAAGAGGCTGGAGGCAGTCAAATCCCGCATGAGGCTGTGGTCAGGGTAACAGCCTGTCAGTGTTGAGACCAAGTCAGAAAAAGACTCACCATGAGAACAATGAGTACTGGTTAGCCATGAGAGTGGAAGAAATTGAGAAGGAGAAGCAAGAGGCAAGAAGGTCGGTGAAGGGAGGGGAACTGAAGACTGACCACTGGAGAGTTAGGTAGGTGAGTGCTCTCTGTACACCAAGAAAGAGGAGGTAAGGTCTGGCCTTGTGGGCTCTTAGTCCTCAGGTGTAGAATACAAGCGGCTTGGGCAGCTGGATGCTTGACCCCATAAAGTGGAACAAACTCTGGACTTGGAATCAGAAGTCCTGGGTTCCAATTCAAATCTTGTAATTAATTCATGTCTTTATGTCCCTAAGGTACAATAGAAACTCTGGACACTTCAGCTTTAAGGGAACCTCTGCTTCTTCTAACCCATCTAAGCTTAAAGGGATACCAAGAGTTCGCTGAGGAACTCTACTTTATGAAGCTTCCTGATACTTATATTCAGTACCCATCTCTGGTACCCACGCTGAACAACAAAGCATCAAAAAGTAAGATTGGTGTTGGGCATAGAGAAGTGGTGTAGGCATAAGATTCTGAGCTGCAAGAGGTGAGGAAAGGACTTGGGCCTCTGACAGAGGAAAAATTACCTAACTCAGTAATGATGAAAGTCCATGAGAGTAGATAGGAATCTTCTATAACCAACAATTAATAGTTCTACAGCCCAGGGTAAACTGATCTTTCTGTGACTTAGTAAATTAAAGATAATGTTAGACTTTCCTAATGTGAACCCATAGAGGGCAGTTGACACTCAGGAGATCCAGATCTAAAGTCCTCTGAAATTCCCAGACTATTGTGGTAGCCTTGTCTTATAGACTTGCTGGACCCATTCCCCCAAATATATCCAAATATGTCCTGTCCCCAGTTTTTGTTGTCTATAAAATGAATGTTTTTAAATTAGCCTTTTTATAGATAACAAATTAATTGTTTTAGGATATTGCGTACCTGCCATCCTCATATTTAAAAACATGCTCATGATCCCATATCATTAAATAGAAGAATAATTATGTGTGAATTTTGCACCTCTCCGTTGCTCAGTTTCTGTTTGTAAAATGAATATATATATATGTATATATATATAATTTCTAAGAGTCCTCTCAGCTCTAACTTTTTCTAATTCTGAGAATTAGTTTCCTTATGGCCCCCTTCATGTCACGATTTCTCAAGCTGTAGATGAAGGGATTGACCAGGGGAGTCACCACTGTGAAGATGATAGTGGCCACTGTGTCCTGGACTGAGTAGGAGGATGAAGGGCGCATGTAGACACCCAGGATTGCCCCATAGAAGAGGGAGACCACAGTGAGGTGGGATC
>CM053515.1:33979315-34109165 GCA_028627145.1 Eidolon dupreanum
AACAAATGCCCGATCTAGAGGACAGGAAAGCCAAGGACACTCAATCAGAATGGCAAGAGATAAGATGCCAACACTATAAAAATAATTTAAGGAGCACATGGGACATTATCAAGGGTCCAAATAGCCATCTGATCGGCGTAATGAAGAAAATCAAGATGTCGTGCAGCAGTTTGAAGAAATAATGATGGAAAACTTCCTTAACCTAGTTAAGGAAATGGACATAAAACTCCAAGATGCTCAGAGAATCCCCAACACCAGGGATCCAAAGAGGCCCACACCAAGACACATCATAATTAAAATGCCAAAGGTTAAATACAAAAAAAGAATATTAAAAGCAGCAAGAGAAAAACATATAATTACCCATAAGACTTGCAGCTGATTTCTCAAAAGAAACTATGCAAGACAGAAAGGCTTAGCAAAAAATATTCAGAAGGATGAAGACCCAGGATCTACAGCCAAGAACAATTCATCCAGCAAAGCTATCATTTAGAGTTGAAGGACAGATAAAGAGCTACCCAGACAAAAATAAGCTGAAGAAATTTATCACCACCAAGCCAGTACTACAGGAAATGTTGGAAGGACTTCTTTAAGAAGAAAAAGCATATATCAAAACAGTAATAAAGAATGATAACAACTACATTCCTATCAATAAGTGCTTTAAATGAAAAAGAATTAAGTGCTCCAACCAAAAGATAGAGTAGCTGAAAGGATAAGAAAACAAGACCCCTACATATGTTACTTACAAGAGTCTCACTTCAGATTAAAAGACACACACAGACTAAAAGGAAGGGGCTGGAAAAAGATATTGCTTTGATGGACCTAGAAGGTATTTAAGTCAGACAGAGAAAGATAAACACTATATGATTTCACTTATATGCAGAAGTTAAGGAATAAAAAGAACAAACTAATCAAAAACAGACAAATATAGTGGACAATTTGGTGATGGACAGAGGAGAGTGGGGTTGAGGGCCTGGGAGAATAAGGTGAAGGGTTAAAGAAGTACAGATTAGTAGCTGATGGATGGTCACAGGGATGGGAGCAAGACACAGGGGATGTAGTTAGCATTAATACATTGGCTAGGTGGAGGGTCAGGGGAGGGAGGGAGCAATTGGTGGGATCGTTTTATGAACTATATAGATGTCTAACAAATGCACTGCATACTTGAAACTAATTAAAATAAATAAATTTTTTAAAAACTTATCAAAATGCATACTTAAAAAAAAATAAAACTAGAAATACCTTGATGGTGAAGACAAGCATGAGCACAACAATAAAGGAGTTGTTGTCAGAAGATTGTAATGCTTTCCATTCGGTTAATTATAATTATTTATTCTTTTATTTGCTTTGGGTTCAGATATTGTGACTATCAAAGGAATTTTGTCTTTTTTTTAATATACATGGCTTTGATTTCTTCATTTGGCTTTTATCCAGGTAAAATCTGGCCATGTCTCCTGTTCTATTCCATAATAAGATATTTAGAAAAAAAAATTTGACCAAAGGTCAAGGAAAATTATTTTCATTGACATGCTCCAAATAAATTAATTGGAACTTTTATAAGGCAGAGAGTAAATGGTTCAGAACACCAGGGGCAAGTTATCAGTTAGAAGGATTTTATTTTAAAAGGCTTTTGGTTTCTACTGAAGATAACTTAGTAAGCAAGTATTAGTTGTAAATGATTTCGGCCCAGTTACACTGAAGCCCTGATCCTGGATGCATTTGAAAAGTCTCAGCACAGCTGAAGACCTCACTGTTCTTAAGAGTTTGGGGCCACTAGTTGTCATTGCTTCTGCTGATTGACCCTGTGACTTTCCTGTCAACCTCAATATAATTGACAACAATGGCATCCAGCTGAAATTCTTCCTTCTCATGTGAGACACTAAAGAGCATATTCTTTATCTATATTATAAATATAGCAGAGTAGCCAGCATGATAACACTCTCAGAACATAGACACGATATACAGACTAAAGACTAATTTTTGCTTCATTCTCTTCCCTTTTTATAACACATGTAACACATATAATAACACAAATTATCTCTTTGGAATTAAATGATCCAAGCCCAGTTAAAGATAGTTTACCAAGTCTATGAGGTCTCAGATCAAAGACTCGGTACCATATAGCAGACACAAGACTTTGGCTATTGAAGCAGCTTGTCCAGAGATCCTAGGATGGATAAAATAAGTCAATTTATACCTTCCTGGCACCAATACATACCAATACAGATATATGATTTAATTCTATGAGCTAGGATGGCTCCTGTTGGTGTGTTGGGAGATAAAGGAGTGCCCAATTCTATGTCCCAAAGCTTATGTTGTTGAGGCTTCATGAGTGGCAAAGAAAATAGCTAGCTGAAGATGTGCAATGCAGAGATCAATAAAGAAATACCAATCAATCCAATACTTTTTGTCCACGTTCTCAGGTGACCAAGAACAACAACGAAGCCATGGAGATGTGCCTGAACTGATTGTCCACAGATGGCTTCATCCTCTTGGGCATCTTTTCCCACAGTCTGACTGACCTTGTCCTCTTCACTGCAGTTACAGGGGTCTTTACAGTGGCCCTCTGTGGGAATGGCCTCCTCATCTTCCTCATCTTCACATATCCTCTACTTCGTATACCCATGTACTTCTTCCTCAGTCAGCTCTCCCTAATGGACCTCATGTTGGTCTGTGATATTGTGCCAGAGATGGCAGCCAACTTCCTGTCTGGCACAAAGTTCATCTCCTTTGTGGGCTGTGGCATACAAATTGGCTATTTTGTTTCTCTTATAGGATCTGAAGGGCTCTTGCTGGGACTCATGGCTTATGACCACTATGTGGCCATTAGGCACCCACTTCACTATGCCAACCTCATGAATCAGGGAGTCTGACCCCAGATTGCCGGAAGATTCTGGGCCCTTGGGATACCAGATGGTTTGATCCAGATGGTAGCAGCCATGAATTTATACTACTGTGGTTCAAGGAATGTGGACCACTTCTTCTGTGAGGTGCTGTCCTTATTGGAGTTGGCTTGTATAGACACATCTATTTTTGAGCACATGCTATTTGTTTGCTGTGTCTTCATGCTGCTCCTTCCTTTCTCCATCATCGTGGCCTCCTATTCTCGCATTCTGAAGGCTGTGCTCCATATGCGCTCTGCTCAGGCCAGTAGAAAGGCTCTGGCCACCTGTTCCTCCCACCTGACAGCCGTGTCCCTCTTCTATGGGGCAGCCATGTTCATCTACCTGAGACCTAGGCACTACCGGGCCCCAAGCCATGACAAGGTGGTCTCCATCTTCTACACAGTTCTCACCCCTATGCTCAATCCCCTCATTTATAGCTTGAGGAACCGGGAAGTGATGGGGGCCCTGAGGAAGGGGCTGGACCATTGCAAGATTGGCAGCCAGCCCTGAAGGACCAGGCCATCCCGTGGCTGGCTCTGAAATCTCTTGGCTCTGTAATATTGGGTAAATAATCACTATGTGAGTCTCACTAATAATGAGAATCATGACATCTAAAGGTTTGAAGAGGTCTTTTTAAACCCTAAAGCAGTACTCTCTATCTCTGGTGAAAAATAAAGCTTTTAACCCTAAAACCTTTTGAACTGTTTCTTCTGTAAAATACATTAAAACAGAATGTAAGACTTTATAAACTCAAGCACTGTGCAAGCATTGAGATTTCCATAACTTGCTATTTAAAAGTGGAATTCCTTCCACCATTGAAGGATGCTCTGAGCTTAACTTCATAACTCTATCGCTAATATCTATTATTTATTCAGAGCCTGCTATGTACTGGGCATTGTGCTATGTTCCTTATGTGTATACAGAGATAGAATTTGTCTCTTATTTGTATAATGTCTCACTGTAATGTCGTAGGTGAAAATTATCCAGATGACAGAAAATAAGCTTATAAAATTCTCTTTGGAGTTCACTCACCTTTAACTTTGTAAAACTGGGAACTTTATAAAGATTCCTTCAAGTCTATTCTTCAATGAATAAAGTATAAAGTCTTCGAGATTCATGAGGAAAGGGATAAAGACTTGTGTATTGATGTATTCACAATATCTGGCAAGTAGGAAATACACATGAAAATGCTGTATATACACAATCCTCAGGGAAAGTAATTACTTTTCATCATGTTAGTTCCTGTAATAGAAAAATTAACTATCCTATTTCCCTATGGGGGATTCAGATTGGAACACAAATGGCAGAATTTGATCTGTTATCTGAAAACGTATTTCAAACATTTTTATTTGAACCATTGGTATTAGTTGTATCCACCCATCTAAGCTCTGTACCAGTCTTTTGTACACATACATGATAAAACTATCTTTTCTTGAAAGAAATAATCTTTGTTGCATGCAGAGAGGAAAGAGAAGATAGGATTGGGGCTGGGGAGTTGTACTAATTCACAGGAAACCACCGGTTTCTGTCTTGGAGAGAATGGAGAGCAGTGGCACTGATAGTAACTATGATTCTTAGGACCTCCCATGGAGAGATGACCTTAGATTTTCTTTCAGTTTAATTTCGCTATGAACATTTTGTGGTGAACATCATTATTTCCCTTTCACGGATGAAGAAACTGGGACATGGATCAGCTTAAGCAAAGGACTTGATCTATTACTTTCACTCCCCAGGCTTCCTCTTCACTCCCTGTGGGAGAGAGTTTGTTTTGGGAGGCAGCAGAGATAAGCAGAGAATTTTGCAGGAGGATCCCTTCCCTTGGAGTTTAATTGCCAGAATCTGGAGACAACAGTGTGCCAAGGAGGGGTCTCCAAGGATCTATGAAAATAGAAGCAAGTTTCCTTTGTAATAGCAGAAGGGAGAAACTGGGTAGAGTGAGGGACAGCAGAAGAGCATGGCTCTGGCCCAGCAAGTGGTCTCCTCCATGCTGGCTCCCAGGAGAGGCCACCACTCCCTCCTGCTTTCCTAGATGAGGGTCATATTGTCTCTCTGAGCTATAATTTTTATTTTCGAAAGGCTTTTTCTTAACTCCTAAAAATTATGCCAATGATTTAGCATGGAGTTCTCTCTTCTAGGTTTTTTTGCATTCCTCCTTTCAGATCCATTTTTTCACATTTTGACCAATCTCAATGCATTTCTTTAAAATATTTCTGTAGCCCTGGTGGAAGGCATCAGGGGTTTCCTGCCTGTGGATGTGAAGTGCCCCAAACACCAAAGTCAACTCTTATTTTCACAGGACAGGAGGAGAAGTAAGAGTTCTAACCACACGAGCCTTTCTTTCTCCTGGAAATTTCTCTTCCCTACCTTTCCAAGGTTCTTCTTGCTTGCATTTCAGATACATTTTCTTCAAAGAGATGGAGGTATCCTGACTGGGTGGAGGAGTCTGTTGACCAGGACGTAGGGCTCCAGATTAAGGGGCTGCCTTCCTGACTGACAGGTCTTCCCAATGTCATTGTTTCACAGGCTTACCCAAGGATTATAAATACTCTGGGAGAATATACATTGAAAGGATGTGCATTTGGCCTCCAGATTTATTTCCCATTTTGGGGTGATTTTTCTTACCTCGGATGACCCTTAAATACATGAGACTGGGGCTGGGTGAGATAACTCATGAGCCTCATGTTGCCCGAAAACAGGAAGATTTAAGAAATCTCCTACTCTCTTGTGTCCCCAGAAATAGCTAAGATGCTCACCACAAAAGGCTACCCTGCTCTTGCACAGTCTGAAGTAAAATCTTCTCCTACCTTTCCTCAGTGACTCCCTTGTTTTATAAAACCCTGCAGTTTTTTGCCCATGTTTGAGGGTGGGGGAATAAGAATGATGTGTTTTTGGAAACAAATGTCCAATAAACAGTGAAAACGCCCTAAAGGCTAATGCACAGTATGGTGAATGTAGGCAACAATATTGTGTTACAATATAATCATCAAACTTGCTAAGAGACTAGAAATTAATTATTCCAACTGCTAAAAAAGACTATGATTATGTGACATGACAGGAGTATTTATTATGGCTACAATGGCAATCATATTACAATATATAAATGTGTTAAATTAACATGTTGTACAGCTTAAATTCACACGGTGCTGTATGTCAAATACACTTGATTTAAAAAGAAAGAAAGAAATGCAAAGCATGGGCCATTTCCTCAAAAACGGAGGCAGTGATTTTAGCTATTATTATTAAAATGTAACATCATGCCATCACATTGGCCTGAAATAGCCAGGAAAGTTTCATAGCTATTTGAGCTAGACTTGGAAAAATAGATCTAATGTTTGGTGGAACAGAGAAGAGAAAGAAGTAAAAACTGTTCTATTCTTCCTATGTGCTGTCTTTGACAAGTTTCCTAGCCTCTCTGAACCCCTGTGTCCTCATCTGTAAATGAGGTTAAGAGTAGTACCTGTCTCAGAATGCTGCTGTGACAGTAAAATGAGTAACATCGGTGTTGCACAGGACCCACACTCAGCACGACCAGGTGTTAGTCTCACCATTGTTAGTTATCTGAACAAAGGCATGCTGGTGAGGATGGGTATGGTGGGGCTAGGTGGGATGGGCACTGTGGAGAGAAGAGGGACACATGAGTAGGCAGAGAGAATGTGTCATAATTATGAGGACCTCAAACACCAGACCAGAGCCTGGCCAGGGTGAGCTGACAAGGAGGGGCTGGTATGAAGAAGCTGCCAAAAGCTGCTGAGGGTGTCCCAATGGGCTGAGGCTCTCCTCTCTCTACCCATCAGCCACTACCATTCCCACATATCCTGGGACTGAGGTATGTTCATGTGTCTCCTGAAGATCCACTATGGTAGCTGTCAGAGGTCCACAGGGCTAGGGACCTACACCTAGGACCACTTAGGCAGGACAATTTGAAGCCTCTCTGTGGAGCAGGCAAATTCACTCCCAGCAGCCCCCACCTATAAAACCATCTAGAAAAGTCCCATTTATTTGGTTCTTTTGATGTGTGGTCCTGAGCTAGTACCTGAGGGTCACACACAACCCTGCACATACCAAATAACAAATAAAGTGAATATCATCCTTGCCCTCAGCATCTCACATTCACCACCCCAGGAAGACAACTGCAGGATGGGGATGGTGTGAAGGGAGCTGACAAAGGCTTTGGCCAAACCTCCATGAGGGGCAGAAGGGGAGGCATCACTCCAGAAGGAAAAGCAAGTGGTCAAGGGAATGGTGAGGCCAGAAGTGAGTGGCCAGTTGGCTGAGGTTCTGAATGTTTGGAAGACACAGCTGGCCGGGGCAGTGGGCCAGAACCAGACGTTGGAAAGTCAGGTCTGGAAGAATAAGCATGGGCTAGGGCGTGAGGACAGAGTGCAGCTGATACCTGGCAAGCTCTCTCCTGGGTACATGAATCCCAGAAATCCTCCAAGGTGCATGGGGCCAGGATGTTCAGCATCACTGCAAGTGGCATGGATGAACTGGAAGACACAGACAAGGGAAAAGGGAAATGTGATGAGATTGAAGGCTCAAAGCCTTTCTCACATGTTCCGAATCCAGGTGCCCTGGGCCAGTAGACAGACCTGCTAACACGTTGGCAATGGAGAAGGAAGTGAGTGGGCCATGGGCATAACAGAGAATAAATCATTGAATTTAATGAAATGAAAAAATTTAAAGACCAGGAAAGGGCCTTGTCTAGGTCAGTCCTGAATAGAAATGAACTGGAAAGTCTGATTAGCTCTGGGCTGGTGTCCCAAACCTGTGTTTTGAATCAGAGCCTGGGGGCAGATGATCAAGAAGAAAAGCGGGTCCAGACAAGACTAGATAAGAAATCCCAGGAGACTGAGGAGGGAGGCAGTTAACCCAGCTTGTGAAAACTGGAGGCAGGGGACACTGTGGCATTTGAAACATAACGTCTAAGCCCCTTGCTGTCCACCATGGCGTTTTACTCCATTCATCTGCACTTTTGCTTGTGGAATTCTTGCCTTCAAGAACTGGCTGATGAGAAGGAATTTTCTGGCAAACTGACCTACATTCTGTTCTGATGGGAGTGGGTGGGGTACAGTCTCCCCAGGCCCCTCCTGTTTCAAGGACACTTGTCTGGGTCCTTCTGAGACAATGGCCAGCTTTGTCATAAACCAGAGCACTGGAGCCAGTGTTTGGAACAGCTCTGATGACAGCTAGCTCCTCTCTGAACTCCTGCTGTGTCCCAGGCCCAGGCCACCTGCTCAGGGGTCAAATAGATAGGAAGGAGAACAATGCTAGGAGGGGTACTCGAGGAGTGTTTGGGGTTGGACACCTCCCCACGTGCCACAGGAGCCACCTCCAACTGTACTAAGGGCAGTCCAGAGAACAGGCTCTGTATCTTGACTTAAACTCACCTAGATGATGGGCAAGACATTCAGCAGGGACATTAGAAACAGCACAAATGCCATAACAGTGGAGGATTTCAGAGACAGACTGAACCTTTAGAGATCACCTCGTTCCATCCTGTCATTTTACAATTGTGATAACAGGCTCAGAGATGGACTGACTGGCTAAGGTCCCCACACTCCATGCTCAGGGCAGGTCCCCATGGCCTCTCAGGCCCAGGCACCCCTGGGACTAAATCCACAGGATGTCCAAATGGGCAGAGATCAAGCCAAACTGGTTCCAGGGTGGGGTAGGGGGTCGGATTTGACACAGAAGACTGCCTGTGAAACCTCCAAAACTCCCCTCCAGGCCGGATGTCACCTCTCTACTGAGCTAGACGCTTCCACAGAAGACTTCAGCCCTCTCAGGTCCTCAGGATAGCCCGGGTTCAAGAGAAACCACAGGACCCCTGAACCCAGAGCCCACCTCCAGGTCAAATGAAGTGGGTATATGAGGAGCTAGTCTGAAACATTCTCCAGAAAGCTGAGGCCCCAGGTGGAAAACGTCATTACCATCATGGCCCCAATTCCCTCAGCACCTCTGTGTCCATCTTTCGGCATCTGCTTTGTCCTGCCCTATCCAAATAAGGTATTTACATTCAGTTAAGTTGGGGGAACCAATGAATGTGCCAAGGCCATCACCAGACCAGCTCTGAAAGAGGATGACCTGGGTAGCGCTGCCATTACACAGTCCATCCAGGGGAGACGTGTTGGAGGAAGCGGCCAGGCGAAGGATTGCCAGGGGACAGTCGTTCGGCAGAGGTAGGACCAGCAGAAAGGGGCAGTTTCTGCCCCTGCGACACGGACACCCGTTGCAGCTCGTTGGATGCTCCGAGCCTCTCCTACCCGGAGCAGCTGACCAGTGGGCTTGAGGGAGCAAACCCGGGACTCATTACGATTCCGGAGGACGCACGCCTCCCGGGGAAGCTCGCTTGTTAGAAACTTTTGCATTAATAAGCCCTAGAGGGAAACATGGGATACGAATGGGGCGCGGGGATCCGGATGCCTGAGGAGCCATTTCAGAAGGAACCCGGGGTGACCTCAAGCATCTTTGACCGCGTCCCCGAAGAGCTTAAAGAGTGCGGGGCTCTGGACCACCTGCCTTTCATGTGCTCTTTCAGCTAAGAAAGAAACAGGAGCCTAGGCTGCAGGAAAGGCACTTGCATTTTTCCTTAGTGTCATTGTTGTTGATAATACATTAGAACCTCAGTACCCCCTACTCTCCCGGGTCTGGCCGCCAAGGACCCTCAGCGCATCCATCCACCTTTTGCCTTCCGCTGTCCTCCAGCCCCTCCCGGTACTTCCTCTGGTCAGACCTTAGACGTCGTCCCCCAGCCCCTTCCATCACTGCGCTCTCCATCCTCGCTGGACTGCATATCGTGTCTTCCCGCTGTCGCTCATCCCCTCCGGCCCCTCTGACCTTTGGCGCTGAAGAGCAGGGTCCTTCTAGCTCTCCTTCCCTTCCTGCTCTGGGCCTCCAATAGCCTGGCCCAGCGCACCTGCTGATTCTAGAAGCCTTTCCACATTCCTGAGGCGCGTGCTTCGCACATCTGTTCATTCTTCCAACTGTCTCCACCACCCTGTGAGGAAGGCGCGACCATCATCCACAGGACGCAGCAGGAACCTTGGACTTCCGGATGATTCCCAGCTTGACTGAGGTCACCATGGCAGTGTGTGGAGGGCTGGCCCTGCCCCAGGTGGCGCTGCCAGGGAGTCCCACGTGCTCAGTGCTGTTCTGCAACCCTGAGTACTCATAAACGAAAACTTTTGTTATTTAAAAAGACAGATAAATGAAAATAAAGGGTGAAACCGCCTTCCCGCCCTCGCCCCGCCCCCGCCCAAGCACCAATACTCCGCATATCACACACAAATACACCAACATGCTCGGGCACTTCATGCACACACAGTATTGGGCTGGCGTGCTTATTTCCATCATAAACTAGATCGTTTTTATGCATCATCATTTCATTTCTATGACACGCACATTTCACTTTTTTCAACCTATCTCTTGGCACAGTCTCCATTTGGGCAATTTTGGATTGGGTGACTGCCATCACTCCCAGCCCAGCTTCTCCCATTTTTGGATGGGAGGAAACACAAGAGAGGCTTCTAGGGTTCTGGTGATGTTCTACTTGTTGATCTGGGGTGTGGTTTCATAGGTGTGTTCATGGTGTGTTCTACTTCAATAAAAATATATGTTAAAACATGAAGAGAAAAAAATCAATTAACCATAAATATAAGATCTGTTTTGCACTTTCTATTCCATTGATCTCTACGTCTATCTTTAGGCCAATACCTGCCATCTTGGTTCCTGTAGCTTTATGAAATTTTTTGAAATCAGATAGTCCTCAAACTTTGTCCTTTTTCAAAATTGTTTTTGGTTAATCTAGTTGCATTGCATTTCTATATCAACTTTAGAATGAACTGGTCTAAGCACAGACAAAAAATGAGGTCCCTGTGCCACCCACAAAATACCAAACACCCCTCTCTTGGCCAAAATGAGTGAGTACTGCTTCTTTGACAATTACAATTTTATCTTCACCTAGTGCTTCTCCTTGTAGATAAGATTTATTGGGATACCCAATCAGAATTGCCCTTGCCTTCTGAGCATATCCAATCCAGAGCAAACTTCATTTCCTTAGACCCTCTACATACACACACAAATCAACCAACTAAAATCGCAGTTCTAAAGTTCCTTCTTTCTAACACCCTCTCACTGAAAGACATCCCGCAGGTCCTAGTGGTGTAAGTTCCTGTGATACTAGGATTTATAGGAAGCAACATATATTTGGTCTTCATCCCTGTTCCAGGCACAGAGCTCCTAAAACCCATGGAATTTCCCAAGTGATGAGAGAGATCAAGGTGTCTTTTGTTATGTTAATGAGATAACTTTTAGAAAATCCCTAAGTACCTAAAGTTGGAGGCTGGTTGCCAGTCTCGCCACCCACCCACAACCTTTGAAGAGGGGAGAGGGGCTGGAGGGTGAATCAATCGCTAATGGCCAATGATTTCATGAATCTCGCCTACAAAAAAATCCAAAAAATTAGGCTTAGAGAGCTTCTGAGTTGGTGAATAACATAAAGATTTGGGGATAGTGATGCACTCAGAGATGGCATGGAAGCTGCGGACTCTTTCCCCATACCTCATCTATGCACCTCTTCATTTGGCTGTAGATTCATATTCTTTAATATCTTTTATAATAAACCAGTAATCTAGTGAGTAAATGGATTTTCTGAGTTCTGTGAGTCACTGTAGTCAATTAATTGAATCTAAGGAGAGGGGCATGTAAAACTTGGATTTACAATCAAATGGTCAGAAATGCAGATAACAATCTGAACTTGTGATTGGCATCTGAAGTGGGGCAGGCTTGTGGGACTGAGCCCTTAACTTGTGGGATCAGACACTATCTCCAGGTAGACAGTGTCAAAGTTGAGTTGAATTGTAGGATGACCAGCTGATGATGGAGAATTGTTTGGTGTGAGGAAAAAGCCACACATCACATTAGTGTCAGAATGTTACCATCATGTAGGGGATTAAGATATGAATTTATGTGTTTGAGGACACCAACTTTCAGTCCATAGCGGCATGCAGCCTAGCACTGCCCCCTTTTCCAGTGCCAGAGGTAGCTCAGCACCAGCCACAGGCTCCCCAAGGCCAGGACCAATAAGGGAGTGGCTGGGTTTAAGGCTCTGCTGTCTTGAGATTTTTTTTATAATTTGATCTTTGAAGTCCGATGGGACAATAAAACATGCTTGCAAGTAGAAGAGATGCATGCAATATTGTACAGTATGTATGTCCCCTGTTCCTTGCCACCCTACCTGCACAGCATCAGTGATGCCCACGGGCCCAGAATTCCAGTGGGCCCATGATGTGTGGGAGTTCAGCAAGACTTAAGTGAATAAGAGGTAAGCTGTTATCATAGGACAGGGTCAGGAGGCAGTGTGCTGACCAAGAGGCCATGCTTTCTGCCAGAACCAGAACTCACTTCCAATGACGAAGGAACCCTATCACATCCTTCCTTACTCCTAGTGCTTTCCTGCCTTAGCCAACCTCTTACACTGAAAATAACGATGGACAAGGAAAGAAAAATAGAGTAATCCATCTTTCTTTTGCCGTTCAGTCTTTTCTTACTAATCAGTAAGACGGGAGTAGAAAATGTCAGTAGGATATGTGTGTATCAAGACATGAAATAAAAACAGTTAAGTTCGTTTTGTGCAACGTTTCTATCATCATGCAAAGATTGAAATCGTTATACATATATGAGCCACCAGATGAGAATTGTAGGATTTTGGAGATTCTATATGAGTGAAATGTTCTTATATTTACATTTACATTTACATTTATATTGTGCCATTGCACAATATAAAAATGAACAGAAAATTCATGCTAATAAGTTACATTTTAAAATTTTCTTCACTTAGAATGATATTAAATAGCGCTTCTTTGAACAAGGTCCCTGTGTTTTGTTTTGGTTTGGTTTTTTTGTGCCCTGTAAATTATGCAAATTACATATGAGGCCTTATCCTGAACCTGTGGCCTTAGCTTCCTCATCCTTCTCAGGTCCTCCACCACCAATAGGCATAGGTGAGCTCAGGTACAGGAATGCACCTGGACGTGGAGTCAGGCGTGCTGCCCAAGTACGTGGGACCTTGTGCCTTAGACAGGAACATTAATTTACATAAATGTTTGTTGAATAAATCAATGAATGAAAAGTAAAGATGTGAGTGGTAATAATCCTTCATTCATTCAACAAGTGAACCGTGACGAGTCCTCAGTCTTGGCTGGGGACATTCCTTGCAAAAGTAGACTCAACTCTGGCCCTGATTAGCCCCAGATGGCATCTCAATTTATACCAATCTCCCCACAAACATGCCTTGGCAGAGGCCACCAGCACCCCCTTCTTATTTTACAAGTGCACCGTTCTGTTCAGTCCAGCTCTCCCTGACCACCCTGGGATCTGGGCCCTCCTGGTTCTCTGAAAGCCACTTGCTTCTTTATCAAAGAGGGCCCTGTGGTTCCACCCATGGCCTACACCTCTCTTGGACTTTTTCCAAGAGTCTCAACCCTTTTGGGGCCATGGACCTCTTCGATGGTCTAGTGAAAGTGATCATCCTCTTCTCAGAATAATGTTTTTGTAAGTACAAAATACGTAAGATTAAAAAAGAATCCAATCTATCGAAATAGTTACCAAAAAAATGTTTTATAAATCAATTTGCAATATCACAATCAATGTGCTGTTTTATTAACACTTAATAACAATATCTAACAGCATGCCTAATCATTAACATAATTTTTAAGGACAATGGAACAAAAATGACAGTCAAAATTATCTATAAGTATGATGTGATATAAAAACAACTAGTTTTTATTGGCCATGAAGTCACAGGTTCTGCTGGGATCTGTCTCTTGCATTCATAATGGAAGGAAAGACTCAGTCTCCGTTAAAAGTGATTTTAAAAAGTATAAGTTCTGTTATTTTTTCCCATCCGGGTTCACAGACCCCCTGATTGTTATTCGCGACACCCAGGATAAGTGAACCCTCCTGCCTGTTATCTGGGTGAGTCGTCACTGCCAAGGTTGCAACCACCGCCTGTTGGCAGGAGAGGGCGCCAAACAGCCCGGCGCGCCCTCCGCCTGACAGGAACAGAATCGGGTAAAACCCGCAGAAATAGTTAAAGCCCACAAGTTGTGGCTGCAGAGGCTGCGTGATTTGGGCATAACTATATTGTGAGCACAACTAAGAATGCTTTCATCTAAATGACTGGCTGTGTCTTTCGAAATATGTGTTTGAGAGAGGAAATTATCCACTAGGTTTGAAAGCATTAAATGTCCACACACTGGCCCGCAGCTCTGTCCAGGTGAGAGGATGCGAAGCGCTGGGTGCTCACCTATTACCCTCTGGTTTCCCTTTGTTGCCTAGCACACATCTCGAGTGTCTACTCTTTTATTTCTCACTGCAAATTCTGGGCTTTGCCCACTCATCCTTTCGAGCTTTGTTAACTCATCCTTTCGAGCGTTGTTAATGGAGTGAGCACAGAAAAAATGGACTTTTTTTCTGCCATGCTGGCTTGAGGGGACATGGGGTCCTAACCAGAGGGTACGACCGCTATCCGGGGGAGAGGTGATGGCGGCAGTGGTGGTGTCTGCAGCTGCCTGAAGAGCATGCGGGCTGAAAAGCCGGAAGCATGCAGACACCATTTCCTGAGAGGCGAGCACAAGGGGGAGCTGGTTGGGGCTGGAGCTGGAGCCTGTGGACCCCGAGAGACTTTATTTATTATTAATATAATTCTTTTAATAAGTGGAAATGAAAGAGAAAGCCAGGTGAGAGATCTGGGCTGAAGATGAAATCCAGAGGAGTTGATCGCATTTGCAACAGTTAAACCAAAAGCTTAACTTCCATGGTGGAAGGCCTTTTTAAAAGAGGGATTCTTGGGCCATAAAGAACCAGGTCCAGTGGCATGCAGGTGGAGAAGGAGCCGTGTCCACTCTCCTGGGCTGATGTACTCTTTTATACATGAAGTAGGGGGAAGAAAGACATAAGATGTTTTTGGAGAAATTTACCTTGGCTACAGACAAGGGAGAGGTGGGATAAGGTGAAGCAGGGGAGGGCAGTTCTAGGTGCAGAGTCTGAAGGGAAGAAATACTTATTATTTTTGATTGTTTACAGGCAACAGCTCCGAAAGTTCACACACAGGCAGGATGGCAGGCCCATCCAGTAGGTTGATTCATCCAGCATACATTTTGGAATGTCCCCTGTCTTTTATCAGCAGAACCCCAGCTACAAACAGGCTAACTGCTCTATCTCTTTCTTTCATTCCCTGGACCACTGTAATTTAATTTAGAACATATAAGAATTTTTTTCTTGTCACAACCATGGCAGTAAGTGGATTGACCTGGGGAGAGAGTGGGCCGCCGCCCACGCCCTGAAAATGGAGGATGAGGAGCGGAGTCAGACATAGGCTTGGGAGGAGGGAGGAAACCAGATGTGGTTTCATATATAGTTCATGTCCAGGGTACTGATGCTTCAGAAAAAGAAGGACTGAAAAGTGCTCATGGCTTTAGCAGCATGGAGGTCGCTGACAACCACAGTGAGAGCTGTGTTGGATGATTCACTCATCACCCTACAGTGATGCTGCTGCCTTAACTCTGCCTGAAACTGGTCTATGATATGATCCAGCAACCCCACTTCTGGGTAAAGACCCAAAAGAAACATAATCAATATCTCAAAGAGATATCCATACCCCAAAGTTTATTGCAGCATTATTCACAATAGCCAAGATATGTAAGCAACCTAGATGAGTGGATAAAGAAAAGGTAATATAGATAGATGATAGATATCTAGATAGACAGACAGACAGACAGATAGATAGATAGATAGAAATATAGATAGATATATTGGAATATTATTAAGCCTTTTAAAATAAGAAAATCTTGCCATCCATGACAACATGGATGAAACTGGAGGGCACTAAGTGAAATAAGCCAACAGAAAAGACAAATAACTGTAGGTTTCACTTATATGTGGAATCTAAAAAAGTCAACTCATAGAAGCGGAGTGGAATGGTGATTGTCAGGTGCTGGGAGTGAGGTAAATGAAGAGAGAATGGTCAAAGAATACAAATTTTCAGTAATAAGATGAATAAAGCCCTAAGACCTAATGTATAGCATGGTGAATATAGATAATAATACTGTATTGTATACTTGAAGTTTCCAAAGAGACTAGATCTTAAGTGTTCTCACCACACACACACACACAAACACACACAAGTAACTATGTGAGGTTACGGAGGTGTTAATTAGCTTGACTGAGGTGATTACTTCACAAGTATATGTATATCAAAACATCACATTGTACATCTTAAATATATACAACTTTTACTTGTCTATCATACCTCAATAAAGCTAGGAGTTCTTGGGGCTGGGTTACAGAGCAGCATTCTCTGCATGGTCTAGGGACACAGGAGCTAACACACAGGGAAAGCCACAAAGTTAAAAAGGAAACCAATAGTGACCAGATGATTTCAGCTACTGCTCAAGGCCAGGTCAACATTTGAAAAATCATCAATGTAATTCACCACATCAACAAACTAAAAAGAAGAACTATATGATCATCTCAGTAAACATAGAAGAAGCATTTGACCAATCTAACATCCATTCTTGATTAAAGGAACAAGATAAAAAGAAAAAAACTCTCAGCAAAGTAGGGATAGAAGTGACTTTCTCAACACTGTGAAGGATTGCCATCACACTCAATGGCGAAAGACTGAAAGCTTTCCCCCAAGGATCAGGAACAAGGGTATCCACTCGGGATGTCCACTCTCAGCATTTCTAGTCAATGTTGCACTAGAGATTCTGGCCAGTGCAACAAGGTGAGAAAAGTAATTAAAGGCATCCAGAATGGTAAGGAAACAGTAAAATGTCCATTACTCACAATGACATGATATCTGTGGGGGAAATCCAATGGAATCTATAAAATAAACTACTAGAACTGATAAGCAAATTTAGCAACATTGCACGATACAAGATCAATATGCTGAAATAGTGTTTCTATATACTAGCCATAAACAATTGGAAATTGTTTTGTCTGTAAGAAATAAAAGAAACTGATGAATTCTGTTGTCTACATAAGAAACATCCAAACCCATAGGGAATTTCTATGAGTTTATTTAAGCCAAACTGACAACATATGCTGGGGAGCAAAATCTCAAATGCTCTGAAGAATGACAGTTTTGCAGCTTATTTTATACATTAAAATCAAAGGAGATGGAAGGTGCATGATATCCATTTATGGTAGATTAAGTGTTGAGAGAATATGATGTGGGGAGATCTCCAAGATAAGATAAAAAGCAAAATGGTGAAACACATACTTCTTTTACATGGTGAATACAGGATCGTTAATAATTAACATTTACAGCACAGAGAGATGGGGAACAAGATAACAATGGAGGCCTCGGAAGTCTGTGCTCTGGTGCCAGTGGTTGAGCCTTCCACGGGTAAGAAAGAAAAATCAGTCTTACATTTCAAAGGTATCTTATCCTGATGCATAAGGACAATGGACAGAACTCACTCAATGTAAAGACTGACCTTTGCTAAGGAAGCTACAAGCCTAAGACATGACTACTTGCTATGACCTGCCTACTTAGGAATTTGTGATGGGACTGACCTCTGTGGTTACTTTTGGTCACTGAGTTTATCAGCCCTGCTATGTGGCCCTCTTTGGCTTGTCAGTTTCATTGCATAGCCCCCTTTTCATTCACACTGTTCTTTTGCTTTGGTTGGCGACTTGAGTGAAAAACAAAAAGTTACATGTAATTTCTGAAGAATTGTAATGAGGAAAAGTGTGCTGACACAATCTGAATTTTGCAGGCATTATAGAATTACAACATGCTTCACAGCTGAGTGCTCATGGGTTTTTTGGAGAAATCAGAAATGACTAAATCATTTCCCGATGGGCTCAGCTTGCCCACCCAGGGCAGATCCCAGACATATACTTGTAACAACCCTCCAGCCAAGCAGCTTACGCAGGGGAAAAAAGACTCGTTGTTTCAAGACTGGCTGTGAGGTTTCTCTCCTTTCTCTTTTCTTCTTTTTATAAATCCTACATTTGCCTTTTTTCAAGAAAATCAGCCTGCTGATTGGCTCTGACATGTTCATGGACAATCTCAACAAGTGAGTCTGGGAACTATTCCTGACCCTCCATACAGCCCCTCATTTTAAATGGTTGCAACAGTTCTTTAGACTGCCTTCTGAAGGTAAAAAACAAAGGTACTTTTAAAGCCTTCTGAGGTTTCTCAGAAGCAGCTCTGGACAACTACCCAAAAGTATGTTTAAATGAATTTCTTTGGTTTATTTATTAAAGGGCTACCCCTCCATCACCCCCTGGGCCTGTTGCTACTGCTTTAACATTCTATGAAAGTGGGGAAAATCATGTAGAAGGGATTTATTAACATGAGAGTATAATGATTACATTTGTTGAGTATTTTTACAAAGCTAGTTAGAAAACACAATGTGAAGTGTTTTTATTAAAACAGTGCAAATGTTAAAATATGCATGAAGAGAGTCTGGAAAGCTCTAAAGCAAAATATTAACAGTATGGGTGGCATGGTGGTTAAGGAACATTTTCACTTTCTTTATACTTATTTATGCTCATTATTCTTATACCTGTCCAATTTGTTGATAGCATATATCAATGAAATCATTGTTAAGTGTCTAAACATACAAGGAGGAAGTACCAGGGAACTGAAAGAGCAGTTGGAGGACGCTGATCATGCTGCCTCTATTTACTGGCTACCCTCCTGCAATGTGACAGCAAGCCCACTTAGCCTGCACAGCCAAATGAAAAAAAAAAAGCCAAGATTGCCATACTGAAAGGAGGGCAAGCCAGTATTTTCTCTCACCCGATTTCAGTGTCACGTTTTTAACAAGTTACAAAAACAGAAAGACCGGAGGAATTTAGAAAGGCTTTCTGTCGGGGGACACTGCCAACGGTTGTCATGTCTCTAACCACAGTAGGCAGAATTCAAAACTGAACGCCAAGATTCCCAGCCTGGTGTACATGCCCTGATAATCTTGTCCTCTTGAGTGACGATGGTGGATATCACCCCATGTTCATGTTACATTTCATGGAAGAGGTGATTTTGCAGATGTACTCAATGTTGCAGTTATTCAAAAGGGGCAGAGATAGCTACGTGGAAGGTCATGCTATTAATATAATTGAGTGGAAGGTCCTGTTTTTAAAACACAAAATACTCAGTTTGAGACCATCTCTGCAGGCACATGAGGCCTGAGACACACACGCATTGGCTTCAAAACAGACAGCTATATTAGTTATAAGAATCATCCAGCAATCTGTATGTTAAGAAACGAAGTAGCAGGATTAAATATACCAGCATGTGACAGTGACTCCAGTGTGCCCTACTCTAGCACTGGTCACCCTGTCCTCTTCCAATCTCCTGTTCAAAGTCAGGGCCCAGGAGACACAAATCAGGCTACTTTGGTGCTCTAGAATTTGAGCCAGCCATTCAAATGAGGTTTGTGAAGATTTAATGACATAAAATTGAAGTTTAAAAAGAATGATTCAAATCCGTATTGACAGCAAGATCATAGAAAAAAAAATCAACGGAAAAACAAAGTGGGACCCAGCAATCACACACACTTCTGGATATTTATCCAAAGAAAACCAAAGCGATAGTTTGTAAAGATCTATGAACCCTATGTTCATGGCAGCGCTGTTCACTATAGCCAAGACATAGAAGCAACCTAAGTGCTCATCGATTGGATAAATAAATTATGGTTCATATGTACAATGGAATATTACTCAGCCATTAAAAAAAAATGAAATCCTACCATTTGCAACAACATGGACGGACCTAGAGGGTGTTACGCTGAGTGAAATAAGTCAGACAGAGAAAGATAAATACCATATGATTTCACTTATATGTGGAATCTAAGGAACGAAAGGAACAACTAACTCAAAATAGACTCACAGATACAGAGGACAATCTGGTGACTGTCAGAGGAGAGGAGAGTTGGGAAGCTGGGAGAAAAAGGCAAAGGGATGAAGAAGTACAAATTTCTAATTACGAAATAGTCACAAGGACGTAGACTACAGCATAGAGAATTTAGTCAATAGTATTATAATGGCTGTGTGTAGAGCCAGATGGGTGATAGAGTAATTGGAGGATCACTTCATAAATTATACAAATGATTAATCTTTTTCTCTATTTTTTTTTCCTGGATTTTCCTATTTTTTAATGGGTTTTTATAGTGGGGATGGGGTGAATTCTCCATAGAATTCATGATCAAAGGTGTCTGGTTAGGACCCAATACCTTCAGTGGGACGTCTCTTTAAAAGGTGGACACCTCAGGCAGCATAGCTGCACCAATGGATGCCTCTGAGATCGCAGTCAACGTGGTCAGTAAAGAAAAACTTCTGAATTTGTCAGTGTTATTGCCAAAAAAAAAATACTATGAGGCATAAAGAAAGAAAAGGGGCGGGGGAGAAGGAATGCAGGGTTTCTCCATTTTCTAATTTGTAAAAACAATACAAATTCACAGGTTTTGGGGAGGGGGTTCTGCTTTTACTTTTTTTAAGTGTGGAAGGCTTCCCCTGAGTTCCCCTACTCTCCAAAGGTGAGCGGCGGAAGTGTCCTTCCCAAAACCAGGGCGGGGTCTGCGCCTCGCGGATCCTCCTCTGTCACAGCGCTCCTGGAGCCGATTCCACTTCTTGGACTCTGGCCAAGAAAATCCTGCTGATCAGAACCTGCTGGGATGTGGTTTTGCGCTGACCTGTAGACTGACTCCACACTTGGCTTTCCTGAAGACGCGGGGAACGTTAACTATACTGAAAAATGAGACCTAGAGACTAACCTACGGCGAGGTAGCGTGGCCGAGCGGTCTAAGGCGCTGGATTAAGGTTCCAGTCTCTTCGGGGGCGTGGGTTCGAATCCCACCGCTGCCAGGAGCGTTTCACAGCACATTTTCCTACCTTAATGATCACAAAATATTTTTACGAAACTGCTTCAGCGAAGGATCCCGCCCCTACTCGGGGTTAAGGGCTCCGTTGAACGTGTACGGCTGCGGAGTGTCGGGCTCTGTATAGTCTACGTGCGAGCCGGTGTACTTCAGCTCAAGAAGGGTGGCTTCAATCCTTAAACGTGCGAATGGCTGAGACGGAGAAACAATCTGTGTAAATACCGTTCTCCTCCCTGGAAGAACGTGAATCTCTGTAATCAGGAAGCGATGATAGAATGTCTCCGACGGGGATCAAGTTCGCCAGTTCCAAATTTACCCCAATATAATAAAAATCAAATTGCAACAAAATTTGTGGCACAAAGACTGTTTCCGCCCGGTTTCGAACCGGGGACCTTTCGCGTGTTAGGCGAACGTGATAACCACTACACTACGGAAACAAGCCGTGACACGTCTGTGGTTTTACTATTAATTATTAGAAAAAAAGCCTCTTAGTGCTAAAAAGGTCCCATGACTTCACAACGAATAAAAAATGGGCCCCATATCTCAGATCCACGAAATTACGCTCGAGAGGCTCAATCCAATACTTCAAGACAGCGACTCTCACTTCTGGGCCTCACTCATTCCCTTAATGATCTTCTTCCGATTCCCTAGCCTTCCCTTAAATCTTGGTGATGCCCACTGCCGTTCCAGGACCAAATCATCCATGTAACAAAATATTTTATTAGAAGGTAAGTGAAAAAACGCGGGCTCGTCCGGGATTTGAACCCGGGACCTCTCGCACCCAAAGCGAGAATCATACCCCTAGACCAACGAGCCAGCTGGTGTATTGTGCATTGGTTTAGTGCTTGATCAGCCTTGAAGTAGAGTTGTTTTCATGGCTGAGAAAATGAACTTTTGTTTCAGGTATATTGAAACCACCTAGGGGATTTCGTGGTCTCCCACGCTTGTCCTATCCCTCTTAGCCATCTCGTGTCTGCCGTTAACTCAGCCGCGAGTAGCCTCGCGCAGCATAATCTCTTGGAACCTCTTGATCCTTTTGAGAAGTCAAGGAATCTGAATGAGCGCTCATTGCTAAGGTTACTCGGGCAGCAGGAAGGGGCATCCTTTCTTTCTGGGCACTGGAAGTCCTCTCCCAAGGTAACCCAAATAAGGTGCAAGTCTGGCGGCCCAGGGGCGCGACGCAGAGGCCGGGAGAGCCGGAGGGTTCCTTGAGAGAACAGGGAGCTGGACTTAGAGCGGATGAGGGATGGACTGGATCCTCAGCCATGACAGGCGAAATGAAACCCGCGTAGTCCCTTCATGTGGGACGCCTGGTAAAGTGGCAGGGGCTTTTCTTTATCGTTATATGAAAATATTAAAAACAACACATACATATTTCCAAAGTTCAGGAAGGTAGGGAAATGTAAGGCAAAGATGAAATGACCGGAAACCTGGCTAACCAAGGCTGGCACTAGTGCGCGCGCACCCGCGGCGTCCAGGCCGGGTGCTCCAGCTCTCCGCCCTTTCTGTGTCCTCGCGGGACTTCCCTGGAGCAGACACCCGCACCCGGCGAACCAGAGGCCGGGGCTGTGAGGGCGCTCTCCTCCTCCCTCGACTCGGACCTGCTCTCCCCAGAGAGCTTTAATTGTATTTCGTTATTTAGCAGTAAAATAGCGATTTTGGTTCCCTACTGGAAAATTCACGAAATTCACTCAGCGCTGGCCCAAAGGTTTATTTTCGTGACACCAGCTCTCTGTTACAAAACAGCGTGGGAGACGCGAGGTGGTTAACCCACTGCGAGGGGGAATGTGCTAAATTTTCCATGGCCACTCTCTGCGATCTTACCACCCTGCCCTGACGCTCCATTAGCTGCTCACTGCTCCTCCTCTCGGCCTCTTCCTTGCGGACCGCGACGCTAGCGTGCCTCTTCCCCGCGCTCTAAGAGTTAGGTGGGCGCTTCTCAGCTCTCGCTAACCGTGCGTCCTAGGTCTCCCAGTAACTACTGCCTCCGTGTTGTAAGCGTTTGCTTCTCTTCTCTGTGGAATTATTTAAAGAAAAGGGGGAACAAAAGTCAACATCCGTGACATCCAGACCTAAACTATAGCTGTAACTTTGTCACATTCGTTTCTGGCCTTTTTATTTCTTAGCCATTCGGTTTTTCTTTTAAACAAAAAAGCACACACTAATATATACTGACCTTCTGACTGACTTATTTATTTATGCTGTAAAGGGAAGTCAAGTGTACAAATGAGCCTAAAACCTCAGTGAACAGATGGGGGGGGGGATTTTTGGCGCCCATCTGCCTCGACCTTTGCGGGCACGACCCTCTCGAGAGGCCTTGGCAGAGGCAGAGGTGTGACCATGCCCTGCTGCGCCATCCCAGATCGCACGAGCCCTCTCTCCATTCAAAGGGGACCCTCTAAAGGGCCTTGAGCGAGTCGCCGCCTCACGTGGGGACCCCATTGACTCCGAGAAGCGCAGGACCCGGGCCCGGTGCGCGGGAAAGAACCACTCGCGGGCAGGATGGATGGCGTGGGTGAGGTGTGGGGCGGCGGGGGAAGCGCTTCCCTCCCACACACAGGCCTACTCGCATCCAGAGTAGAACTTTGCATCAAGACGCCAACGAACTCGCGGTGAATAGGCCTGGAGTCCGCAGGCACCTCAGGCTCTGACGCCTGCGAAGCAGAAAAAAAAAAGAACAGGAAGCTTCACCAGAGTCTGGCTTGCCAGAAAGGCGGAATTCGTGTCGGCTTGCGCATCTTAAGCTTTTCCACTTTTCAGAAAAGTTTATTAAGTGGGAGGGGGTGGAAAAAAAAAAACAAGGCAGGCCCCAGCGAGATTTGAACTCGCGACCCCTGGTTTACAAGACCAGTGCTCTAACCCCTGAGCTATGGAGCCAACTGCTGAAGTGCGTTCTGCGCACGAGCACTTGACGCTTCATCTGTATTCGCGCAGTCGCAGACAACTGTATAAGTGAGCTAAAAGACAAGAGGTGGAGTCGGCGTTCCTCCGCCCTTAAGGGCCCCGCCCGGCTACTGCCACTCAACCTGCGACTTCTGTAAGTGTAGGAAATGCAAATCCTGGGATCTCTGCACGAGGAAGGCCAGCATTTTGCGCGCAAGTCCTCAGACTGAGGCTATGAGGGACGGGGTGAAGGCGGGGCGCGCCGCAGACCCAGGAGAGGCCTCTGGTGGGCGGGGAGTCAGGGGCTGAATCGGGGTGGTGGGGTGGGGGTGTTCTACGGCTGATTGTGTACGGGAATCTGAGTCCCAGGTCAGGGCTGCGAGAGAGTACTAAGGGGAAGGGTGTGAATGGGGCCGGTCCTGAGGGGAATCCTGGTCCGGGCGGGTCAGAGGCTGAGCCGTAAGGTGTGGGGCGGTGGGGGACTCTCTTCCCTCCCACACACAGGCCTGCTCTCATCCAGAGTCTACGGGGTCAGGAGGGAGGCTGATAGAGAGTGATGGAGAAGTCAGAAGGTCCGCGTACGAGTTGGTGCTGGGCCAAGAAAGACTGGGTCAGGGTAGGGAGTCTCTAGCTCCTACCGCACCTATTGGCAAATTAGGAAAAGACAAAATTAAGGCCCGCCTTGGACTCTTGGGGTGCTAGTTATGTTAGGACACCCAAATGGCCCTTGGGGTTGAGGGCAAGGAGAGGGTAAGGGCTCAGGTGAGGGACAGTAGCCCCTGCCTGTCAATGGTCAGGAAGTGGCAACCGTAGGTGGTGGACGTTAGCTAGTGGCCCAAACTGCCCTATGGTCCCTACAAGGCTAGATGACTTAGGTCACTGGGTGGCCAGGCCAGCAGCAGGCCCCTAGGTGCCCTCCAGTCTAGATGGCGAGGAGCCCTGCAAGAGTCTGGTGGCAAGGACCTAGGTTGTCGTGCCTTTGCAGCTCACAAGGATATGAGATTAATGGGTGGGGTCAGAAGGACCCAAGTTAGGCCAGTCATTGCTTTCAGAGGCCCAGAGACCTCAGAGATCTTATGATGCCCAAAGGATGGGAGAAGAAAAGGCACATGTGCACACATACTCTCACACAAGCATTGTGACATCCAAAGTCACCACACTGCCCTGGTGACCAAGAGAGAGAACATCTTTGTCACCTTCCTTGTGCAATTGTTATGTAACTGTTATATCTCAGCAGATATATATAGATATCTATGTAGTTATTCTGCAAACTCTGATACACATACAATCACATTGACAAACATAAAAGGTGGACATATACAGACAGCCACTCCTACAGTCCCCAAATCTGGCTCTACAAGACCTCCATCAGTCACCCTATCTTCTGTGACCTGTAACATGTGTTGAATACTTCAGCACAGTTGCTAGATGATACAAAAGGCAATTGTGATACTCAATTCAAAAGCCATACAGGCCCAGATAACATTAAGGCTTGATGATCACATTAGGCAATTTAATTAGCAAACCAATGTTAGAAATGGGTCTTCCTTGTGGAAATCAGTGGTATTCAAATATGTAGATTGGCAACAATGTTCTAGAGCTACAGTCCCTGTTTGAACAGGGCACAGGATTTACCCTCTGGAATGCTGCTGTAGCCTGGACTCTTATATGGTCCTGTTCTCGGCCTGGAAGATACTGGATTCTGATTGCTTGGCGCTGTATGTGCACTGGGTCTACCTTTAGAACAAGTGTCCCCAGCCCCCAGGCTGCAGACTGCTACCGGTCTGTGGCCTGTTAAGAACCAGGCCACACTACAGGAGGTAAGTGACAGGTGAGCAAACAAAGCTTCATCTGTATTTGCAGCCTCTCCCCAGCACTAGCATCACTGACTCAGCTCTATCTCAGATGATCAGGCATTAGATTCTCATAGGAGCACCGGTCCCTGGTGCCGAAAAGGTTGGGGACAGTTGCTCTAGAACAGTGTCATGCCTGCCCTACATGCACCTTGAATGCAACATGTGTTTGAAGCATCTCAAGGGCTAGAGCTCAGACTATTTGACTGTCATCATTCCCACATGCGAATACATCTTATCTAAACCTGTGCAGGACAGAATTAGGTCTGAAACTGGCTTTCATCTAGCCAAGCACCCATTAGTGGGGAAGGAAACCTATGGCCCTCACCTAAATATGGGATGGCTAATATTTAACAATAACAAACCAATAATAGACCAGATTGACCTAGGTCTGTTTCAATACCTCAACCTTATGCATGTGCTCATGCACACCCTTTCCAAGATCCACACACCCCTCTGCCCCCACAATCTAAGGAATGTGCACATTCCTTGCACACAGAAGTACACACGCTCACCCAGTCTGGCAGAAACCCTTGCTCATGCTTGTGCTCTTGCACTCAGGCAAGCCAAGAACGAGCCAAGCAACCCTAGAAATGAGTTCACAGTCTGTATTTCCATTTCCAACCCCTTTGCCTGTGGAGCACTAAGCAAGGAACAGCCCACCACCACCCTCCAAGAAAGCCCAGCCATACAGAAGCCAGGGAACAAATTAGCCAAGGAGATAATGGCCACAGGCTGATCTGGCCTTGAAACTAGCGTCCTCTACTGTTGGCATACATTTGACAAGTTCCAGAAAGAATCTGTCAGGGGCATATGTGTGCTCTGTCCATTTCCATGCTGGTGTTAGTTACATCTGTAAAATTATAAGTGCTGTCTTGTTTCCAGAATTTTGGTCTCCTTACCCAAGGAAGACTGTACTTTGGCACTTGAGAGAGATTCAGGCATCTGTGAACACACGTAGCTGTCACTATAGCCAAGGATCTACATAACACTCTGTAACATCAAGTTGAGGGATATTGGAGGGTAGCCATGCCTATATACTGTTGTCCTGAGCTTCTCCCTCATGTGCAGGTCAAGGTTTTCCTTCCAGTTCTGGCCCAGACTGTCCTCTGAGCTGGGAGTACAGTGCTCCTCCCTGAGCAGACGATTTGGTCAGGCCAGCTGGTTTGAGGTCTCTGAAGGCAGAACTGGCAGCTGACAAGAAGGCAAAGCAGAAGTGATAATGAACCTGGCTGGCTCCCCACCTTGCAACTGAGGACAGCACAGAACCAGGGCTTGGTGTTCCAGGGAGCAGGAGGCCCTGCTGAGTCTGGGCAGTAAGCCAGAATGAAAAGAAGCACCTCTGTCAACAGGTGGGCTCCTGTCCTTACCTGCCCCCACCTTGTCACAGCAGGCCAAATCCACATGCCAGGAACAACAGGCAGGGGACAGGCCCTGAGGATCCAAGGCATCTTGCTCAGGTGACCACAGACCCCCTTTCCCCCATCGCCCAGTTTCATGCTGTGGTCTCCAGAAGTCCCTCTAAGGCAGCCCAGGGCAGGAGAGTGAAAGGCAGACCAAAAGTGAGCAGGAGGCTCCTGACCACCTGAGAGAACCACCTCCCGTCCCACAGGCCTCCAAGAAGGCGAGTTCACCCTTAACTGAGTCATCCCGGCCCCGCAAACCTGGGAGGCTGGGCAATGCCGCTCAAGGCCAGATTCGCAAGTAGGTGCCAGTGGAGCAGACAGAGAAAAGGGGAAACACGCGCTCATGGAAGTTGACGCGGAAGGTGTAAAGGTGGCGCATGTCCTCCACGGCATAGAAGGACACGGCCCCCACCTCCAGGTCCAGCGCCACCCGCACACGGGACAGATGCCCACAGCTGAGGGGTGTCCGCTCAGGGCTGGTCACTGCCCAGTACTGCCCGCCATTGAGCTGCAGCGCCCAGACACCCTCCTCAGGAGTGAAGGGCGTGAGGCCCTTGCGGCGCACACTCTCGCGGGCCACGCCGAAGGCCCAGCCGTCCTGGGGGCCCACCTCCACCTCCCAGTGGTGCCGCCCGGAGGAGAAGCCGCAGGACGCCAGGACTCGTGTGTTGGTATCGAAGCGACGCGGGTGGCTGGGCAGGTCTTGGACCCGCTGTCCAAGGCGCACGCTCTTAAGGTCCAGAGAGAGGATGAGGCGGGGGTTGGCCGTATCGGGGTCCAAGGTCAGCTCCACTGTGGTGGGGAAGACAGGGAGATACTGCCCATGAAGCCCCTTGCACGGCCGCCGCCCCTTATTCCTGCCCCCCTCAACACGAGTACCTGTTGAAATCAAACAAATGCAATGTACCAACCTGATTGGGACCCCAACTCAAGCACAGACAAATATAATTTAAAAGACAATTAGGGGGTGTCCATCACTGAGATACTGGAAAGAATGATCAGTTCTTTTAATTATGATGATGGTTTTGTGGTGTTTTTCCCCCCAAAAGTCTGTCTCTTTAGAGATAAAATATTGAGATATTTATGGAAATGATCTATGACTTGCTTCCAAATAATCCAATGGGAAGAAGTGAGTAGGGGTGTTTATGAAAAACATTAGCCATGAGTTGATCATTGCTAAAAGTGTGTTATGAGTATGTAATATTTGTTATGCTCTTTTCTCCAGTGTATGTTTGAAATTGTCCATAATTAAAAGCTCAAATATGCTTTGTTTGTTGTACTTGTAAGTACAACTGTGTTCCAGGCCTGTTCTAGGTCCTGGGAATCTCAACCAAAGATCCCTGCCCTCCTACTGAGGGGAGGATGGGAAAGACAAGGAGAACAGACTGTAATTTCAACTGGAGGGCCCGGGGAAGGCCTCACCAAAAAGGTGCATTTGAGCAAGTTAACAAAAAGGAGGTGAGAGCCAAAGCAGTTCCAGGCCAGGTGGGTGTGTGCTTGGTACATTCCAGGAGCAGCAAGGAGGCTGTGTGCTGCACAGAGTGGACCAGGAGGCGAATGCATAGTGGGGCCAGATCTATCCAGCCTGGAAGACCTCGGTGAGGATCCAGCCTTTACTGAGCAAGAAGTTCCAAGCAGAGGAGGGGCTGATTCAGCTGGTTTAGATTCTTCCCAGGCAAAGTCTGACTTAGCAGGGTCATCGGTATCAGAAACAGGTGCCCTCACCACCTCCACTCCCAGTGGGTTGGATCCCACTCACCCCGGAGCTCTCCAGGAGTCAGAACCACCTCCCTTCCTAACCATAGACTCCTCCTGCTTCCCTTGACCCCTGCACACAACCTTGTCCCCAGGAGAGATCTTATATATCTGGGGGTGGGGACTGGTGACAGACAAGCCCTCCCCAATCTAGTATCCCGAGGCGCAGAGTACTTTTTCTCTGGACCGACCCACAGCCTACAGGCCTATGGGCCCCACTGTGGCTTGGGGGAGTCAGCATTGTGAGCTCAGGATGAGGGGGAACAGGGCATAGTCACTGAGGCCAACGGGCAAAAGGAACTGGCTGTGCACAAAGCCCAGAGAGACAGTCACGGGCTGGGACTAGATTCTCTCCGTGGCTACATAAGGGGCACTCACTATTACCACAACCTACCTTTCTCCTCTTTCTCCAGCTCTCCTCGAAGATCCTCTGAGGAGGAAAAACAAAGCAGGGTGTGCATGAACGACAGAGGAGACTGTCTATCTGGCAATGACAGGACAGTGGTACCACCTAGTCTGACATTTATGGCCAGCTTGCATACTCCCCAGATACACCAGAGGCACAGGGCCCAGTGCGTGTGAATATGTATATGTATGTGTATGTAGGTGTGTATGTGTGTGTGTAAGTGGGGCAGTATTCTGGTTCTCCCTTTCCAACTTCCTCCTCTTTTGCCTGGAGCTAATCAGAGCTGAACTCTCCTTCCTCAGCCCTCTTTCTGTCCCCTATGCTTCCTGCCCTGTCTGTCCCCAGGGGAAGCTTCATGCCCTGAGGCGGCCTGAATAAATTAGCTACCATACACCCCAGCTGCTGTTTTCTCACAAGGCTTCTGGAAAGGCACATACTTGGGAACCCAACCCACCAGAATGACATGGCCCAACCTCCCACAGGCCCTACCTTTGAACTTCTTGAGCAGCCCCTTTAAGACAAAGGTCTTGAGGGAAACATTCCAGACTTTATTCTTCATCTCAGAAGAGACTGTGCTTGGCTTGGGGGCAGGCACATTGCTGCACCTGCAAGACAAAGACCCTAAGGAAGGCCCACCAACATTGTCCCACTCCCTCAATTAGAATAGCTAGGTCCCCTTGGAGAGAAGAGGTGGACAAAGGGGAGCCTGATCTTATGCCGATACCATGGCCAGACAGGTGGACTTGTGCCTCAGAAGATGCCCAGGTAAGGCAGTGGGGAATAGGAGGTGAGAAGTTGGGGCATGGGGGTTGGGGGAAGAGGGAGAGAGTGCAATGGACAGGGAGAAGAACTAGCTTAGAGAAGTCCAAGGAACTGTTAGGTCTGCTCACCTGCTGAGTGTGTTTTTGAATTCCTGGAAAGACAAATGAAAGAAAAAAACAAATCAGCATTGGGTAATCACTCACCTCTGGCCCTTGCCCTGCTTCCAGGGGAATAGGCAATAAGCAGGTGTACCACATCCACCATCTGCTCAGCCACAGGCCCCAGTGCCAAAGACTTTCCACTTGGCTGGCAGCTGGGCAGCTCATCAACCTGCACACAGCTCTGCAAATGCTCTCTTCCTTACAGAATCACCACTGCAGCCACATGCTGGGACACAGCATTGCCTCTGCTCTTGACACCACCAAGACAAGTCACAGTCTTTACACAGCAACTGTGCATTCAGATCAGTGTCTTTTAAATAACTGTTCTTGACCCATTTGTGACTTATAAAGTTTAGCAGACTATGACTATTTTGAAGTATAATAGAAAGCATCCAAGTGCATCATACCTAGAGAGGTGTTATTTTCCGAGACTTTTGTCTCAAATGTGTACATACTGGAATACAATGTAAGATATATCATTGTGGTTCACAGTCAAGGAAGTTTTATCACATCCTTTTAGACCTCTAACCCCAAGAGAATCATGGCACCTCTTTCCAGGCTGTTTGGGCTCCAGATTGTGGGATTCTACTAAACTCATAGGACTGAACCGTTCTCACTGCCTTCACAATGCCTTAGGATAAATGTCTCAAAGCCCTGGGTGGCCAGACTCACCTGAAGAAAGTCAAGGTCAGGCTTGCGAGCTGTCTCCTGGATCTGGCTGCTGAGCTTGGAGAGCTGGGTGATCTCTCCCCCGAGCTGGGCCAGGTTCTCATTCTGCTTTTGTGTCACCTCCCGGGACAGCTCCTCCAGACGGCCCAGGAGCCGGCCCTCCTGCTCCACGAGGAAGGCCCGCAGTGCCTGGAACTCTGCCCCTACCTTCTCTCGCTCAGCTGCCATCTGCTTCTGTCCCAGGATAAGTTGGAGGGACAAGGAGATGTGGGCATCAAGACTTGGCATTTGGACAGAGACCTCTGAGCCATCTCGCAGGGCAGAGATCCAAACCACCTCACTGCTAGGCGTTAGAGGCTCACCCACACGTGCCCGCTCTAATTTAAATATCCCAACTCCAAGCACCTAGCAGCCTCAACGCATGCTCTCCCTTCCCATGTCACAGATGTGCCTATGTGTATCTGTGTACCAGGCTCTGCCACCAAGATAGAGCAACTTTAAACTCACTCCCGAACACTCAGGACTGCAGTTTCCACATTTGAAAAGTGGGAGGGATAAATTATGCCTCCTGGGGCCACTATAATGATTAAACTGAGGTCACCTTTTCCCCCCCAAACACATTTATTCCATGTTACATATAAGGAAACAGGGACAATGTAATAGAGTCGCTTGTGCTAAGCCCCTTGTCACCAAAAAGACTTCATTACAGTTTTAGCTCTCCCAGAAATGGAACCTTAAGCCAGCCAATCAGAAATCACCTTTGTTCAGTAACCTGCCTGATAAACCCCTGCCATCCCCTTCACAGAAAGCAACCTTGCAATAGATGACCCCCCCCTTTTTTTTTTGGGCCTTGTACAGCTTCCTTGTTCCTGCTCCCTCTGCCTATAGAATCTCTTGCCTTGTACAGATCTTTAGAGTACCTTTCTGTCTGCTTTATTAGATGCGGCCCAATTCACCAACCACTGAATAAAGCTAATAAGATCTTTAAAATGTACTCAGTTGAACTTTGTGTTTTAACATGTGTCACCCCTCCAATTTTCACTCCTCACTTTACTTCACTTTAAAGAGCACCACTCTGCTTAACAATTATTAAGGTAACGCATGCTCATAATACAAAATCTGAGATATGCAGAAAAGTAGGAAGAAGGAAAGAAATCAATGCCAGGGACCAGAAGTACCAGCACACCCACAGTGACCCAAGAGAGAACATGCTGTGTGCAGGCTTTGTATTCTAGTCTTTCCATTACCATTATTCACATGATTGTCACTGTCTTCAGACACAGACTTGTGCTCCTGACCCCTGATTCCTTACGTGAATATGTGGGAGGGAATGCACGTAACATAACAAGCAAGACTTCTCATGGCCAATGAGAAGTGAAAAAGATTCTGTCCCTCCAGGACAAGCTCCACTGTCACAGTTCTTCCCCGAAAACTCTAAGGGAGGAGGGATGGCTGGAAGAGGAGACTGTAGTGGGTTTTGAAGTCAAGAGACCCAGCTTCAGGCCATGGTTCCCTAGGACCTTCATAATCTGGACACTGGGTGAACAGGTGGCAGCAGCATGGGGCGCTTTACAGGTGTTAACTCACTCAGCGCTGACAACAACCCAATGATGTGAATTCACTCTCATCCCATTTTACAAATGAGGAGACAGAGACAGAGAGGCATGTCACCAGTAAATGGGGGATCAATATTCTAATCCCAGAGTCTAAACTTCTTGCAACTATACCACATGGCCTCCCAAGGAAATAACACAAGTGGGATGATATTAGCCAAAATACTCTAAATCAGGGTTTCCAACCTCAGTGCTATTAACAATTGAGACCAGATCATTCTTTGCTGTTCAGGGCTGTCCTGAGCATTGTAGGATGATTAATCAGCACCTGGCCTCTGCCACTAAATGCCAGTAGCAACCCTACCCCAGTGCTGACAATAAAATATGTCTCCATATGTCCCCTGGGTGCCAAAACTGTCCCCAGTTGAGAACCATTCCTCTAAATAGTAAAAACATTTTCTGATAAAGTATTCACTCTCCTTGTTACCATTGTCCTCTGCCTTTGTAGTTTCATTAAATAGGTATTTTGTAATTCTAAAGACTGTGGGGGTCAGAGGGGTGGTGGACTGGCAGAGGACAGAGGGGAAAGGGCTAAGCAGTGTCACAGGTGGGTGGGGTTAGAGACCACAAAGCTGTGGAAGGCCCTCTGGAAGAGCCACACACTCCTTTCTCCAGCAGAGGGGGCCTGGGCTTTTCCTTGGGGAGGAAAATGAATGATGAGAAGGAAAGGTTGGGATGCACATTGGAGGCAGGTACACCAGATACAGTTGTGAGTCAGGAAAGGACCTGGGGATATCTGAATTCAGAGTCTTCCCCTCCACCACCCCCTCCCCACCTTGAGGATAGGAGGGCCCTCAAATTCATCTTTCTCCAATTCCCAACTCCAAAACTGAATAGCCCTGTCCTAACAGACCCTAGTGGATCTTTTCATTTTTTAAACACCAGCTTATTGAGCTAGGAAATGAAATTGTGAGATAGAAAATTACAGTCTGTACCCCACATTTGCTCACCTTAACCAAAATGAGCCCTTTTTCACTTTCTTGTTCCATCGTAGACAAAATGTCATTTCTGCCCACGAGGGGGCGCCGGGCACACTGCGCTGCCCAGCAGGGGCTGCTGGAAAACAGTCCCCAAATCTCCTTCCCTTAGCTGGACCGGAAGCAGCTCTGACAGCCACTGAGCCCCTCCTCCTTGACCTTAATTTCAAAATCTAAAAAGCTCTAAAAATGAAAAAAGTTTTTTCATAACTCTTTTAGTGGCAAAACATGCCCTGACTAATATGAGTCTATTTACTGTATTTATGTCCCCATAATTAGTATTAATATTCATATTTCTCTGCAGAAACATCAATGCATTCAATTACAAGATGCTCTACAGCTCCTACTGGGGTGTTAGGTAATATTAAGGTGCCTATATATCCAGATTCACTGGGACAGTTCCGATGTAAGCCAGCTGTTCTAGAAGGATTATTTTAGAACTCCCTTTCACTCTCAAGAGTTCTAGTTCTATAATAAAGTATATGGCCACCCTATATAGTATGTATCCTATTATTTTTCTAAAATCCACCTCTGCTGTTACATAGGCACACACTTCAACACCACACATAAAAACATAGCCAGAAGGGGGCGATGGTGACTGGCCCTCTGTTGCTGCCCAGGGGGTGCCCAGCTCACCAGGAGCTCTTTGCTCTCCTTCTCTTCAGTGGAACGAAACACCTCATAGTCCTCCAGATCTTTCTTCAAGACCTTCAGCCTGGACTCCAGGAGCTCCTGCAGGAGGGTGAGAAGGGAGACATTGTGGGGACAGAATTCTAGAAACCCCCATACTTGCCTTCCTGGAGCCTTCCAGGAGAAAGGGAAGGTCCTGTTCATTGAGGAGGAGGCCAGGTTGAAGCCATTTCTGGACGGGATAAATACTGTCTGCTTAGACTGCACAGAGGGGAACAAGGCAACTTCAGGGTGTTGCCAAAGGCTTTTGCATCTCACTTCCCCAAGACCATCTGTACACGATTCCAGCCAAAACACAAGACCCCACCCGCCCCCAGCAACCCAGAGTTCCTTGTCCTCTCCTCTGCTATTCTCCCCATCATCAGAAATTCTTCTGTGTGGAAGAGTTAGAGCAGAGTAGGGAGCAAAGAAAGACTGGGGACTGTGTGCCCGAGGCCTCCGCATACATCTCAGCTGAGGCCCCAGCAAGGAGACAGGAAAAAAAGGAGCCAGAATCAACAGCTTTGACACAGCCCAGACGGCTCTCTCCATGCTCTACTTAACCCTGGAGCAACCTACCCCTCCCTGACCTCTTGGGAAAGTCGCCCCGCTCCGGGAAAGAGCTGAGAGTGGGGGCAGCAGTTTGTGGGTGTGCCCAGGACGCCGCTAGAGGCCGGGGTTGGACAGAACGGAAATGGCCAAATCTGTGGGGCATCGCGCAGGCGGTCCAGAATGGGGCGCAAAGGAAAATGCGAGGGGGTTGGAAGGTAATGGTGGTGTGGAGGTGACAGAGGGAGCCAGTGCTCGGCAGCAAGGGGTAGGAGAAAAGAACCAGCGCTGACCCCGGGGCCTGCCTGCCTGTCGTCTGCACTGCGTGGTGGGGAAGGCAGGACCAAAATGGGGACTGCGGGGACCCGCAGGGGTGGGACCTGCAGGCTTAGGGCCGGCGCTCACCTTGGCCTCCTGCACTGCCTCGTCTAGTGGCAACACGGCGTGCGCACGGTGCTCGCGGGCGCGGTCGCACACCACGCAAATGGCGCGTCCGTCGTCCTGGCAGTAGAGTTTGAGCGGTTCACCGTGCTGTACGCACCCGGCCTCCGCCGCCGCCTCCGGGGTCCCGCGCTCGCCCAGTGTAGCCGGGGGCAGGCTGAATCGCCGCAACAGCGCAGCCACCGCGGCTAGCTGCCGGTTGGGCCGCAGCTGGCTGGGGCGCGCGGGCTCGCGGCACTGCGGGCAGGGCAGCGGGCAGGGCAGCGCGCGGGGGGCGGCGGCGGCCCCCGCGCCAGGGCGCTCCCAGCAGCGCGCGATGCAGGCGCGGCAGAAGCTGTGGCCACACTCGACGGACACCGGCTCGCGAAAGAGCTCCAAGCAGATGGAACATGTCGCCTCGCCCTGCAGCTCCGCCGCCAGTGCCAGCGCTTCGGCCCCGGCGCCCGGGCCTGTTCGCGGCCCCACCGCCGCCATGCGCGCCCTCTGTGCACCCACCCAAGTTGGGCGGTGCCGGGGTGAACCAGGACTCAACAGTACGCGGGTGGGAACTCGGCGGCCGAGGCGGGCCTCCGGTAGCCCACTGGGAGGAAGGGCGCGGCTAACGCCGGCTAACGCGGCGGGCGGAGACTGGCGCTGGGGGAGCGCCGGGCTGGGAAACCAGCTGGGAGGGAGCGCGTTAAGGGCGGGCAGCGAGGAGGTCCAAGTTCGGGCCTGCCCAGTCTCGGGCCCCTCTGCCTCCAGCCTCGTCCCGCGGTCTCCTCGGTCCTGCGGCGCCCTCTCCCTGTCACTGCCCTCGCCCAGCCCCTCCGTGGGCCCTCAAGGCCGCCCTAGGCTGACCCAGTCAACGAGAAATGGGCCGAGACAGGTGGGCGCACACGCCCAGCTGGGCGCCACTCCCGGGTGCCGCTCCAGGCCGACCCAGCATAGCTGGGGCAAGGGCCTGGCTCCCGGGCTATAGTGTCAGGTTCCCGGAGTGCAGGTTTGTCCCGGCCCCGTGCTGAACTAAATTTGGAGTCTGGAACCTGGCTCTTGCTTCCCACCCCCAAGCGTGGCCTTATATCCACCTCTGTAGCTACCTTTCTCGCGATTGTCCCTCCCCTCTTGTTTATTCTTTATTTAATTTTTGTTTTGGAGCAAGTAATACATTTACAATAAATTTTCCCACTTTACTCGGTATTATTCCCTCCCTCTCCTCACAAAATACCAACCCTCTATTGTCTCTCCAACCCATCTCCACAGTCCCCTCCAGGGCTGCCAGTATTATTTGCTTCCACTGTAGAGAGCCAGATCTGAGCTGGACCTGTGGCCGAAGCCTGAGTTGGACCTATGGTCAAAGCATCGGCAAAGTCACGACTGTCTAAGTTGCAATCGGCCAAGGGCAGAGAAGCAAACAAAAAACAGACGGCTGCTAGTGATTTAGCACAGATATCTGGGTACAGACAGGCCTTCAGGAGATTACTGTTGCCATCAAGTTTCAAGTTCCGAGAACAAGACTCCATCCCCTCCTTGTTCTAGCTGTATGTAATAAACGTGCTGAGGTTGCCTCAGGGTCACTGTATCTCTATCAGAGTGCAGTGTCCCACCTGCCCCCAGTTTTTGCTATATTATGTTTCTGTGTTTTTCTTCATCCTCCGTAGCCCCTTCCCCCGCCCTCAGGTATATTAACACTCTAGCCGTGAAGGTCGCAGCATTCCATTCACTCTCTCCTCATGCCTTCCGAGGCCACTGGGGTCAGGCTTTCGCCCCCACCCTCCTCAGAAATCGGTCTTATCAAGGTCACCAGTGACCACTGCAATCTTAATCCAAAGGCAAAGTCCCGTTCTCGGGCCTCACCTTGCCTGCCCTCTCCTCTGATGCTTCCTCCTTCTTGACATCCTTTCTGAGTGCCTTCCAGGCTCTTCTCCCAGTTCTATGTACAGGGTGATGCTACACGGGAGTTGGATGTGGGAGCCAGGCATCCTAGGGGGACCTCGACGGGGGTTGTACACTGTGGTGACAGGGAGAGGGTCATTTAGGCCAGGAAAGTGTAAGAGATCACAAGGGAGTGAGTACAGACAGAGGTCCAAGGACCGAGTCAAGGTAGGGAGAGGAGATGGAGGTAGCATCTCCACCTGCGTGTTCTAAGGGACGTCATATCCTCACTCTATACTTCTGATCTGCCCCCACCACAGGCTCCTCCCACAGCCTTCTCTATCCCATTTAACAATAACTCCATCCCTCCAGGGGCTCAGACCAACACAGGGGAGTCCTCTATGATTCCAAGAGGAAAAAATTGTGCACACCCCACCCCCAGTCTTCAGCATGTCCAGTTCTCTCACCCCCTCCACTGCATTGTCACGGATGAACAACCGCTTCTCCCCTTCTGTCCAGCTCCCCTGCCCTATCTTCACCCAGCTGTGAGAACAATTCTGTTAAAATCAAATCATGGCCCTCCAGTGGCTCCCACCTCTCTCAGAGTAAAAGTCTGAGTCTTTGCTATTGTCTAAAAGCCCAACCCATTCTTTGACCCAATTCCCTGCACCCTGCCTCTCTATCCTCATCCCCTGTCACTCTCAGCTGTTGACTCCCTGCCTGCCACTTGGACCTCCTTGCTGTTCCTGTAACAAGTCAGAAAGATTCCTACCTTAGGACCTTTGAACTGGATGTTCCCTTTACTTGGACCTCTCTTTCCAGCTACCTGCATGGCTCACTTCTCACCTCCTTCAAGTCTTTGTTTCAAATGTCACGTTTCTCAATGAAGCCTGACCGAATCACATTTTAAACTCACACCTTTCTACATTCTCTCCCTCGACGCCCTAGCACTCTACCTCTCTTGGAAGACGAGCTGTTAGGGAGAATGGACTGTATCAGTTTTGTTCACCGCTGGACCCCCAGATTTCCAGAGCAGTTATTGGTACCTAATAGGAGCTCCGTAAACTTTTCTAGGATTGAATTAATTTGGCCGTAGCTCAAAATTCAGATATACAGGCCAGTTCACAGTGAAAAGTCTGCCGATTGACTGAGCCCTAGTCCTTTCCTCTTCCCAAGCAATTCTGAATTATTTTATACAAATATTATATATTTTACTACACTCTCCGCTCTTTTTGTTTCACAAATGTAGCGTCCTGCACAGTCTTTTCTTACTTTAATTTTCGGTTCACAGTTCGTTTACGGCATCGCGTCAAAGGACTTTCCTCTCTTTTTCCACCGCCTGTCTCTAGGTGTTTAATCCACGCCCTGTCCTCTCCTAGGCGTCCTTTCGGTCGAGGTCCTCTCACTTGTAGTCATTCAGTAGAGGAGCCTAGAATCACTCGCGGCCCTGCGGGTAGGGTTTTGCAGCCGCTGGGTTGTCGCACTTGGCGGATGTTATCCGCCCACCCACTCCTTGTTCCAAAAATCTCCTAAATGTATATAGGGAGAAAGTTCTTGCGTGGTGGGGATGTAGCTCAGTGGTAGAGCGCATGCTTTGCATGTATGAGGCCCCGGGTTCGATCCCCGGCATCTCCACGGTGAGTTGGCCTTGAAATTTTGCTTGCAACTACCAAGTTTCAAAATGCAATCTATTCGGATCCCACATAAGCCCCAGATCGTGGCGTTTGCTCGTGTCGGAGGAGTCAGCGGCGGAAGCTCCCCATCCGTTGACGCTTCCTTACAACTCAGGTTTAAAAAATCGCAAAGTGAACACTCCAGTGGTAACAGTTTGCACACGTGTTCTCTCTGCGCTCTGCGCTTCCCGGGGGTGGAAAAGGGCTATATTATTTGCAGAGGGCAACGAGCAGAAAACAAACTTGAAGTAAGAGGGACGGTGGTCAGGCACAATCGGACAGAGAGCGTTTTTCTCGGCTGCCAAGAGCTTTTTAATGGCTAGATCATACTCTAGCTAAATCTAACTTCAAAGCTGAATTCGAATAGTCCAAAGTTCACCATGAAGTAACAATTACTAATAACAATTGATAAACGATTCTTCTATGCGCCCGGCTAGCTCAGTCGGTAGAGCATGAGACTCTTAATCTCAGGGTCGTGGGTTCGAGCCCCACGTTGGGCGCTGGTCTTGATTTTGCTCTTAAAGTGTAAGAGTAATTAGTGTTAAACACTTTAACCATTTTTAAGTTTACAGTCCTGCACCTTTAAACGCATTCACATTGTTGTACAACCGTTGTCGCAATCCATCTCCAGAACTTTTTTATCTTCTCCAACTCAAACTCTGTACTCAGTAACAATAACTCCCTATTCTCTACTCCCTCCAGGCTTTGGCATTCTACTTTCTGCCTCTATGAATTGACTACTCTAGGTATCTTATATAAGATGAATCATACAATATCTGCTTATTTGTCTTAGCATAACATTTTCAAGTTTCATGCATGTTGTAGCATGTGTTAAAATTTCTTTTAAGAGTGAATAATATTCACTTCTATGTATATACTACATTTTGTTTATCCACTCAGCTATCTGGTAGACACTTGGGTTCCTTCTGCCTTTGGCTTTTGTGAATATGCTACTCTGAACTTGAGTGTACAAATACCTGTTTGAGTTTCTGCTTGCTCTTCTTTTGGGTATGTACTAGAAGTGGAATTGCTGATCATATGGTATTTTTATGTTTAATTTTTTTTTGAGGAATCTCCATACCATTTTCCATGGAGGCTGCATCACGAAATGAGTTTTTAAAACATCTTTTGAGTAGGTAATACATTAATACTGTTCAAAAATTGCACCATCTATAAAAATATTCAGTGAAAAGCACCTAACTTTCACCCTCCCTCCCTAGGTAACAACTTATGTATCAGTGTACATATTCTTCCAGAGGTTTTTTTTTTTTTTTAATGAAAAAATATTTTTATTTTCCTCTATCTTACACAAAAATATCAATACAGCTCAGTTTTATTTTTAAGATCTTTCTATCTCAAGACATAGAAAATTTTCTCAATCTCTTGTCAGCTGCATACTCTTCCACTATAAATAAATCGCAGTTTATTTAACACATCAACTACTGATTGACATTTATATTTGTTTCCAATCTCTTATTATTATAATCAATGCTGCAGTTAATAAGCGTGTAGTGTTGTCATTTTGTGTTTTTGCACTCACACCTAAAGGCAAATTCCTGGAAGTGAGATTACCAGGTCAAGGCATATATGCTATTGTAATTTTATAGAAACAGGCAAATCACCCAGCTGTGGATCTTACAGGTTGATATCCCCTCCCACCAGCCATGAATGAAATTGCCTGTTTCTTCACTGCTTTTGTGGCAACGGGCTGCTTTAGAAAAAAATCTAAACGTGTGACCCCTATTCCAACCCTTAAAATTGCCAAGGCTACTCACTACCTGTCCTACTAGGTAATACCCATTGCAGGGTCTGCAGGTCACTGCCTGGCAGAAAGAAAGAACCCTTCGTTTGCTCCTTACAGGAGCATACTTGGACAAAAGATCCTGAAGGTCACAGTTTCACTCTCATTTATGGTTCATCACCCAATTCCATAGGACAATATTGTTTTTTCTTTTCTGGCCTATTTCTGGAGAAGCCGTCATGTTTTCTTCACTTGCAAAGCTGCAACAACATTGGAAAGACCTACTCAGTTATTTCTCATTCTGCAAATTTTCTCCCTTGGATGGAAAGAATGCAACTAGATATAAGAAATTAAATGTGTATATGATTTTCTATTTGGTTGATGTCATATGGGGTATATACAAATTATTAGATCATGCATGTAGTTTGTGGTCTTACAATGATCATTATATATAATTTATACATAAATTATTAATCAACCATCCTCTTGAATATTTTCATTTAAAACCTCTTTCGAAACAGAAAATTATCTCCAAGTTTAATATATTTATGCCCATTTTCTAATGAGTCTAAAAATACTCCAGTATCAGCTCTTTCTTTAACAGTCACTGGTTTCCCTTTATGAGACTTGACTAAGTCATTCTCCCAGGATCTGTGTAGCATCAGGAGAGATGAGACACGAAATGCTCACCCCATTATTTCATTGCCATTTATATCATATCACACAGGTTTAAGGGTACAAGTCCCCAAGTTGAAAATCAGGTCTCAGTCACAAACTGGTGTCCTGGGGTGTGTGAATTTTGAATATGGAGGAGGACAAAATGTCAGCCAGAGCAACCTAATTCTGGAGGATTGCCTACAAAAGGAAATGTGGCCAAAAAGATGACCCCAAATGACCTGCTCCTCCATTCTGTGTCAGGACCAACTGGCTTAAAATCACTGGATATTTTGGGAAACCCTCTCTTCTGTCATTTGAGATGTTTAGTGTCTAAGGACAAGGGGGGCGGTGATTTTGAATATGCAAAAGACCGAAGATTTGTTTTGTGATTAAGAGTCAATGCATCACAGTTGTAAATGTTAAAGCCTTCTCATTCTTAAGGTTTTAAATTCATCTTATAAATGTTGTTGTTTTTCTTATAAACTAGCAATTTTTGAAAGAACAGGAATGATCCTCTTCCACTGGTTCTTTCATGAATTACAGTGTCATCCTGAACATTTGTGTCATTGGTGATAATCATCTCTTAGACAATTACGGATTTATCTATCTGAACTCTCATCTCATGGGAGGGCAGGGGGACACTTGTTGGGTTGTACAGCTGGAATGCAGAGCTGGTATCTGAACCTGGATTGCAGCAGTGGACTCTCTCCTTTAACCACCAATCCACAGCACTAAGAACCCCCAGGTAAATTGCTTACTTGCAATCTTCTGAATGAACCTATGTGCTCATTCATCTGTTCTTAAAAACTCCTCACTGAGGTCCTACTGTGTTCCTTATTAGCCTAGGAGTTCTCTAAGACAAAGATCCAGTGTCCTCCACTCATTTTTCTATCCACTTGCAAACACAAACAGCAAATGGTGTGGATGAAGTCATCAGGTTGCAGAGCCAAGGAGATACAGCTGTGGTTCCTTACCCTCCAAGTCCCTGGTCTTGACTCCATCTTTGGACCCACCAAGCCCCCACCTACTCTACTCTCTCTTCCCAAGACCTCTTCCCTAACATCTTAGGAGGGCTGGCTCTTTTCTATCTTCCTGACTCAGCTTATTGTCACCTCTTCTGATGTAGCTTTCCAGGACCATCTCTCTCTAATGTTGTCCTCTGCTTGCCTGTTGCTTTATCAGATCATCCTCTTTAATTTCCTCACAGTCCTTATGACTCTCTGAGAGTCTCCATCGGCTTACTTGTTCATTATTTTAACTGCCTATCAGAAGGTAAACAAGAGGGAAGAGGCCTGCCCTGTCTCTCACTGCAGCATAAGTGAATAAATGGATGAAGTTTCATTTTAGTATGGGCATACCATAGGTTTGTTGCAAGGATGCAAATGAGTCACTATATGTCCAGCACCTAGAACCATCACTAGTCCATAGTAAGAGCCAATTTGTGGGATCTGTATCTATTAATATTATTTCTTAAAAATCAAAGGTCTACAGAGTACCTGAAAAAAACAGAGAGAAAGCGAAATGGTCAATAGAGTGACAGCAGAAGGATAGTCTGTGAGATTTGAGGGTTATAAAGAAAAAAGCGAGTGGGGTGGGCAGTGTTAGACGTAGAGATGAAACAAGAAAAGAGAAAATTGTTGAAACTGGGTGGTAGGTACTTGGGGCTTCATAATACCATTCTCTCTATTTTAAATTTCCTAATAAAAGTGTTTAAAAATAAAACAAAAATTAAAATAATTACTTTTAATGAGATTAAAAAATTAGGTAGAGAATTTTGTAGAATAATGACATTGTAATGTGTATTGAAAAAAGAAGTAAAGATCTATCAAATCTATATTATTAAATAGAACCTTTGATGTGAACTCACATCCTTTAAACTATTTCTCTAGGGTAACTCAGAAGTGGGGGAGCCAGCGACCTTTGGCACCATGCACAGCCTGGGCACCTAGATTTGGCTCTTTTCTTTTACTCTTCACTGAAAAAAAATTCCAGCTCCCTGAACATTCCCCCACATCCCAGGGCAGGAAAAATTATAGCTAGTTCCGGAGTGTGAGTTGCTGCCAGGAAACCAGTATGCTTTTCAATATCAGGACAGTGCTGACAGGACAAAGGGGCCAGTGAAAAGGGGCTCCCACTGACAAGCAGCTACAAAAAGAGAATAATAGTTAGCGTTAATTGAAATAAAATGAGTCTGGGAAAGATATAAAGCCATAATGACAAGTCAGCATTAAGTGTAACCCAAAGATAATCTGACTCACACAGCTTGTTGCCCAGCCCAGCTGGTGCTTTCGAGTTCTGTTGTTTTGGATTTGTTTACTGTCTCCACAAGGAAGACGATGAAAATTCTTATGTTAGTTGAGGCACAGATCAAAATCCACTTGGAGCAGAGTGACAGGACTGAGTGAAGGTCCTGGCCTCCCAGAGTCCTGGGGCCACCAAGAAGGTTAGCTTGAGGGTGGATTAGGAGACACTCTGGCAGTCCAGAGCTTGGAATGGGGGCTGTGTTGACTCATCTCAAACCAGTCAGTAAAACAGGAAAAAAAAAAGAAATTGGGTCAGTAGAGGGGCTTGGCCCAAGCGGGGCCCAGAATTCTTCCCTCTTTGGTCCTCTGAGTCTCTAAGTTCCATGGCTGGGCCATGGCCTACCTCGTTGGGTGAGTACATCTGTAAATTCTGGGAAGGTATACAAAGAAGTATGAAAGAGTGATCATAAAGAAATGGGCATGATATTGGTTTTGTGCGTGTTAAGTTATAGGAATTGTTAACTTAAAAATAGAAGAGCTTTTCAAAGTGAGTGGCAACAAGGATTTATTGAGATTAATAAGAATAGCTCTTCAGGAGGCATTGATTCAGGCAGAACCCCAAATAATGTTTTAATGAGGAGACAAAGACAGTGGGTGTTCATGAGAAAGGGAACAACTACGTTCATAGAAGGAAGGCATTTCTATTGGTGCAGGTACCATAACATAGTGATGTTAAGTCTAAATAATGTTTTTAATGTTCAGTCCAGTGGACATCATTAGTCCAGTAGTCACATCTACTTTCTCGTTATCCTTACAAACAATTCTTTTGCAAGGCGCAAGTTAGCTCAGGCCCAGTCCAAAGGTTATTTCGCTATTTTAACATTCCAAAGATCCAGATTTAAGAAGTGCAAGGTAGTTCCTCTGGCATGGCAGCTCAGGGTCCATTTCAATCTGTAATTGACTGTGAACAATCAACTGAGATAACTCACTATCTTCGGACCAGCTCAGGGTCCATTTCAAAGCGGCTCCGTTTATATTATTGTTTACGGATTGCAGGTGGCCTCGCAAAGTTTTGCCATCACTGGGCTATTGGAGTCATTTAAGATGAGTGTATGAAACTTTAAAGAGAATTTGATTTACTACTTTGATGTTTTATTTATTCAAATTTCAAGTTTGACAGAATTGCTGGAAAAGAGGTTGCTTGTCACCTGTGTAAGCCTGCTCCATCATGTGTGCGAAAGCGTGAACCCCATTTTTCAGGTGCGGATGCAGACTGCGCTGGCAGAGACCACAACGTGTGCTTCTCTGCTGACATCTCTCCGACCCAGAGCTCTGGACTGCTGCTCCTGAGCGCCGCTGGGCTGCTCCTCTGAGGCTCTCGCTGCCTTTTTCCCTTGACCTCGAGAGCCTGCTCCCCAACACACCTGTGGGTGTCCCACAGGCCTGAGAACGAGGCCAGGCAGATGAGGGTGGGTGAAGAGGGCTGCTGACCAGGACAACTCTGGAGACACCAGTGGTCATTTTGACCGCCCTGCACCACCGCCAAGGGCACACCCGACAGTGGGAGGGAAGCAGGGTAGAGGCCAGGAGGGTCTCCAGGTGGAACGCGGGGAGCTGGAAGGTAAGGCGCCACTGGAGGAGCAGCGGTGATCCCACTGAGGACAAGTGGGTGGGGAGGTGCGGGCTTGGAGTGAAACCATTCAGGGTGGGAAAACTTCGACTCGCTCGTGGTGGCATCTGTCGTGTGGAAGGATCGCGATTGCCATCGGCGCGGAGCTGGAGCCGCCGGGTTCCCACCCATCCACCAGAATCCAGCGGGCTGCTGGAAGAACCAGCGCCTTTCCCCCGGCTCCCTGTTTCTTTCTCCTTCTCCGTCCCTCAGCTCCGTCTGTTATTTCCTGTCCTCCACGCTTCCTCACCTTCTGTCGGACCCTCAGTGGCCTCCCCTGTAAACAGCTTTGTTAGGTTCCTCTGCGGGAGACAGCGACCACAGGCCCAGACACAGCCACAAGAGGTGCTGTCGATGTGGTCACTGTCACCGCTCCCGTCCTCCTGTGAACACTTCCCCGGCCTCACTTGCACTATACATTTCTAACTCGTTCTTTCTTGCATTTTTCATATTTCGTGTGTCGTTGCGTGTCATTCCCGCATTTTGTTGCCTTTTAGTCGTCCAGGATTTAAGTCCTTTGAAGGCAGTTTCTCTTTTCACCACACACCTAGGGACCTGGAATATCCTGGTTGAAATGAACTAGTAATGCATTGGAAAATATGGGAGTACAAATGAAACTATAAAAAAATTTACGCACACGTGCACATACGTTCCAACTACAAATGACTAAACGAGACACACACTAATCAAAGAAACTCTGTGAAGTAGGGAAAAGCCAACTGGCTGTTTCCGCCCGGTTTCGAACCGGGGACCTTTCGCGTGTTAGGCGAACGTGATAACCACTACACTACGGAAACAGACGATAATCAGTACTTCCCAGACTATAATAAGACGTATAGTCACATCACTACCCAAGTCTTCCAGTCTTAGCCGTCAGGTCAGAGAGCCTTTGAAATTGTTCCGCAATATAAATCTCTCGGTATCCCCAGGTAACACTTTTTATCAAAGTGCAGAACGCGACCCGTTAGTGAGCCGTAAAATCAGTCATGTCCAGCAATCAAAAAAACAAAGTGAACAAAAGCAGCAGGCTTCACAGGAGGGAAGGTAAAATGTAGTTTCTAAAGAGCACCTTCGGGGACTTGATAATTCCTATTTTTTCTAGGGAGACAGCTGTAGGGTTTAAATTTTCACATATATTGTGCTCTATTGATAGTTAAAATCTAAAGGATTAAAAAAAGAAAATGCATTTAAAAGTATATGAGATTTGAGTATAGTTTTGTCAAAATGTAAATGAGCATAAATATAAATACGTAAAAAATAAAATTGATTCTACGTATGTTTTCAAAATAATTATACATTTCTTATGAATCATGCAAAATTACCTATAAAAATAAAGGGGAGATTGAAGTTAATATCAAATTTTAAGTCAATGATATTTAACTAAAGCTGACAATTTCATTACATTTTCAAAATGTAATGAAAATCTTTTAAGTCTTTTATAAAAATAAAACTCATCGGTCCTAGCATTTAATATCAAGAATTGTGTGAGATTTAACATATGTTATACGTAGATCTACATATATGCAAATTTAAGAGTAATGTCGATAGTTTAATATTGCAAAATGTTTTCCCGTAGCCGATGCTGATTCCTGTAGACCTGGGGAGGCAGGAATTGGAACAAAGGCTGAGTCCTAAGGAGTAGGGATCCTTGATACGACTGTGACCCTGAAGCCCCTCTTCACCAGATCTCAGAATGTAAGGCCATCTTGTGTAGGTTCAGTTCAAGGTCACCAGAAACCTGCAGATAGCCCAATCCATGGACGGTTTGCCGCTTTCCCTTCCTAGCCCATAATTTGATTCTACCAACCTTTTTGCATATTTCAACTCCCTTGGCCTCTGGAAGCTTCCCTGCTGGCTTTCCTCATATTCCAACTAACTCCTTCATCTATCCGAGGCCATCTCCCTGCAGAGTAAGATGCCCCCTCACAGCTTGACCCATTCTCTATCCCGGCTTCTGTGGCTCCCGCAATGACTACTCTCCCCAAACTTCAGATCCATGTGTCTTGGGCATTTCCTTTTAGACGTCTCCCAACCTGTTCCAGACTGAAATCATTACAGTAGTCCTCCCTTATTTCAGAGGAGGTATGTTCCAACCCCCCCAAACTCCCCTCCCCCTGTGGTTGCCTAAAACCACGGGTAGTACCAAACCCTACATATTTTTTTTTTCCCTAGACATACATCCTTTTTCGCTTGAAGGAGCACTTTATGGCTTCTTTGTGGCATGTCCAAACTGTCCGCATCATTACTCTTGCACTTTGGAATCATTATTAAATAAAACAAGGGTGACTTGAACACAAGTACTGTGATGCCAGGGACATATATGATCTGGTAACCCAGATGGCTACTAACTGACTAATCAGCATATACAGCATGAATATCCTGGAGAAAGGGATGACTCATGTCCTAAACCAGAGGGATTGAAACAGCATTAGATTTCATCATGCTGCTGAGAACCAGGAGCAATTTAAAACAGGCATTGTTTATTTGTGGAATTTTACATTTACTATTTGGGGGGGGGGCACGGTTGACTGAAACCAGGGAAAAGGAAACAGCGGATAAGGGGGGAACCGCTGTACTTCTTTCTCCTCTCTCAACCCCAATCCGAGTCTCTGATCTCGGTTATTACACCAACTAAAGCAGAGATTCCCAATCTTTTTGGCACCAGGGAACCGTGCTCCTATGATAATCTAATGCTTGATTATCTGAGGTGGAGTTGAGGCGGTGATGCTAGCTAGCTCTGGGGATAGGCTGCAAATACAGATGAAGCTTCGTTCTCTCGCCCACCGCTTACCTCCTGCTGTGCAGCGGGGAGTTGGGGACCCCTGATCTAAAACAGAAACCCGGGAGCTTTCTCCTCTGGCGGGGATACAAACCATGCATCCAGCTCCTTCACCTGCTGCTGCCTGGCCCCTGCGCTACCGCCCTTTGTCTGGACTATATTCTTCCAGCCCCTCTCCCTGACCCTGAAACAGCCTCACTCCCCTCACACCCCATGCTCATGGTTTCTGTAGGATCCCTCTAAAACGTAAAACAGAGCGAGTCCCTCTGCCTCATCACCCGGGATAAAGACCAAAGATCCAACGGAGGTCCAAGCTTTTGCTGAACGTCTGAACTGATTACCTTGACTCCTTTGTGCCAAGGGCAGTGCGAGTCACTCAGAAGAGGATTTCAAACCGGGCCTGGTGGGAGGGGCTGCGTGGAAGGAGTGGAGAGTGCAGAAAAGCAGGAATTGTAGCAAAAGCTCAGTAAGCCCTCGGTTTGATGGCACATAAGAAAGAGAAGTCTGTCCACTTTGTTTTCCCTTTAACGAAAACGCCAGCATTTTTTAAGGAATGCTTTCCAGTCCCAGTGAAGGTGGTAAAAAAAAAAAAAAAAAAAGACAAGAAAAAGAAAAAAAAAAAAAAGACCCTGAAACCACAATTTGCCAACGAATCCACAAGCATTTGCGCAAAACGAGATGTCAAGGTTGATACTCTTCCAACTCCAGCTTTAGACCCTTATGTTCCAAGATAAGACTATCGTGACCTTAACTCCCCAGGGACGGAGGAGCGAGGGCTGAATTAGCAATTCTGCCTATTTTACAAACTCTGTCCAGACTGCCCCCAGAGGGTGTCATGCTAACCCCAAACCGCCACACTTCTAAGACCGAAAGCGTCGCCATCCGTCGCTTAGCAAGGTTAATAATCCAACTTTTCATGATCAGCAGACTTCTTTGTGGTCTGCTGTGTATGTGGGGAGACTTCTCCAGCCGGAAAATGGAAATAGGTTGAATTTGCAGGACTAAAGAAACTGTCAACAGGAGGAATGAATTTCAGTAGGAATTAATGAAGAATTTCGTAACTGGTAAACTGAAGATAGTCATGTTAAGATGTAACTGGTAAACTGAAGATAGTCATGTTAAAATATCCAAAATAAAGGATATTTTTATATTTCTTTATGTGTGTATGGTGGTGGGGGGAGAGAATGTAGAGGCTGGAATGTGTGGGACAACGTTTCGCAAAAGATCGACGCTTAAAATAGAGCATCAAGAGAATATACTGACGATGAGCACATATTTCTTGAGCAGACATTGGAACCAGACCAAGCACAGAGAGCTTGGTTCGTGACTTTTACATCACGAACGTCCAGCGTGGACCTGGGATCCCCCCACAGCTTCGGGAAGTTACGTGTCCTTCCTCCTAAAGCAGCTAGTCCAGGACGCCTCATCCGCGTTGAACGTCGGTGGCAGGATTTCAGCACGCGGAATGGGGCAAGTTTGTCCGCCCACAGCAACCCTCAACTCGCTGCTACTCGCTGCTTCGCTTAGCTATTGGCGATTATCTGAAAAATGCACTGCTTTTGCATATCAAGGGTTTGGTTTCCGAAACTAGCCGCGCCCAACGTGGGGCTCGAAGCCACGACCCTGAGATTAAGGGTCTCATGCTCTACCGACTGCGCTAGCCGGACACTAAGCAACCCCTCGTCCCTCTCAGGAGAGTAAAATTCACATACAGTGATGTGGGCAGACTTTTAAGCCATTGCGCGAGGATTATGGAGCGTTCGCCGTTCATGTGGCTCCGTTCTAAGCCCCTGAACGTGGAAGATGGCCGAGAGGGCTCCCGAGGAGAGGATCAAGATATTAGCTGCGGCTCGAAACCTAAAATTTACGTTACGAGGCAACTTACGGAGGGCCCTCTGTGAAAGTGGCTCTGTTCCGCTTCACATGCTGACTGACCAAAAAAGAGATACAGCCATATAAATGGCTATCCCTCACTCTGACGACTTCGCAGGACGCTGGGATGACAAAGTTACTTTAGAAATGAAGTTTGGACCACCAAAAGCTTGTTTCCGCCCGGTTTCGAACCGGGGACCTTTCGCGTGTGAGGCGAACGTGATAACCACTACACTACGGAAACCGTTAAGCTTAGCTTCTCACTGAGGACACTCTGAATCTACGGATGGTCGGAAATTACACGGTTTCAACAAACTCGAAGCCGTTCCAAGACCGTGAGCTCCTTGCGTTGGCCGACTGAGCTCCATTCAGATATTATGGCCGCACTTCTCTACCACAGCAGGGCCTGCTACTGGCATGCCCTTGTATAGTTCACTCACGAGAACTCGTAGTTTTGGCATCCCCCTTCCCCCCGGAAGCACAGGTTCACTTGGAGTTTCCTGAGATGGGAATAAAATTCTGCATGCCCAACACTGGCATCAGGCAGCGCCGGCACCCACCGGGAGTTCTGTACAAGAATTACGGTCCTGTAACTTTCTCCGCTGTATGTTTTTTTTTTTTTTAAATTAAATGACATTTTTAAAAAGAATTAAGTATTATTTCTATCGCACAAATAACCTACTTGGCAGAGATGCTCCGGGTGCCACAACGGCGTCTTTACTAATACAGTTCTACATCTCGGATAGAATTCTCTCAAGTAAAATCAATGCCACACACCCAGTATGAACCCATGCTCTTACTGGGACCCAGGAAAACAGATCTTGAGGCTCTTGGGACGCGGAGTACGTGTTCTGAACAGCTCCGAAAGTGTTGAATCAATCGACGGCACTTAAAATTTTTTTTTTCTTTTAAGGTAATACATTGATTTGATTCAAAATTCAAAGGATACAGAACGACATAAACAAAACTGTCTTTCCTATCCCAGCCCCTCAACCTTCCCAGAGAACCTCGCTACTAGTATTCTTCCAGAGGCTGATGACAATAACAGATAGCTGGACCTAACATCTATGTGCTAAACAACTGTAATCGTTCTGCATGACATTAACTCTAATATCACAAAACCCCCTGAGACAGGAACTATTATCTTTTATAAGTAAACTCAGGACTATATAAATGTCAAATACATTTAACATTCTCCTTCATCTTTTTTAACAGATGGTAGTATACACAGAGTACCTCGTTTTTTTCACTTAAGAACACATCTAGGAGGTTTCCTTTTTACAGCCAAAGAGTGTTCTGTGTGAATATGCATGCAATGACTTGTCACTATCCCTTAACTGATACATAGTGAGAAAAGTTCTAAATAATAGGACAGTGACTGGACGGCAGTTTCTAAAATGGGTGTGGAAATGCCAACTACAGCGCGAAGGGGGAGGGTCTCTGGTCAAACCCACCACACTGCTTCAGGCCCCGCCCCCTGGTTTTCTACGATGGACGTCCCAAATCCTCAAACAACTTCTGAGTCCTCTGCCTTAAAGGGCCGGAAATACTTAAGGGTGCTGATTGGGACCCGCCCCTTCGCTTCCGGCATCGGCTGTGGGGGAGTCCCTGCCGCAACCCTCCGTGTCGGGCCGGTAGGATGGCGCCGGGCCGATGCGGTCACAGCACCGAGAGCGGACGGTTGCAAGGGATTCCGCCGTCTCCCGAAGTTTATCTCCAGTGGCGAGGGGTGGGAGGGGATGGTTCTGTTTCGTCTGCGTTCCCCGCTCCCCTGCACCACAGAGACGTGGGCCTCCATCGTTCTAGTCCTCCCGTCCTGTTCCCGAGTGCCTGCTAGAGCGTCTCCTCGCCGTTTCCTGTCGTCCAGGGGCCGGGGCGGGAAGAAGGGCGTAGTGCGACCGCGGAGGGAACTCGTGAGCTTGGGTGGCTCGTAGGTGCCGGAAGTGTCTAGAGGAAGGCCGGAAGTGAGGAGGCGGAGCCAGGAAGTGAGGAGGGGCGGGGGTTTATGAGGAGGCCAAGGGAGCGTTGGGGCAGATTTGCACTCAGGGCCACCTGAGGGACTTAGCGGTATCGCTCAGCCCCGTTCCCTCCCCTCGCAGAGACACCGTTGTCGTCTGGGAGTAGGAAACTGTGGAAGAGTGGGTTGTCGGTAGAACATTTCTCTGGCTGCGCTTGAGGCAAAGTGGAGAGTCAGGGCTGGGGGTGGAGCCGGGTCGTCAGGGTGTCTGAGAGGGAAGACCCCCGCCCCCCAGGCCCCCACCAACCATCTACACTGGCTGACTGGACACTAAGATGGCTGCCGTTGCCATGGCACCCAACCCTGTGCAGACCCTTCAGGAGGAGGCGGTGTGCGCCATCTGCCTGGATTACTTCACGGACCCTGTGTCCATCGGCTGCGGGCACAACTTCTGCAGAGTGTGTGTAACCCAGCTGTGGGGAGGGGAGGATGAGGAGGACAGGGACGAGTTAGACCGGGAGGAGGAGGAGGAGGAGGAGGAAGAGGACGGGGAAGAGGAGGAAGTGGAGGCTGTGGGGGCCGGTGGGGGGTGGGATACTCCCATGAGGGATGAAGACTATGAGGGTGACTTGGAAGAAGAGGTCGAGGAGGAAGAGGAGGGTGTATTCTGGACCGGTGGCATGGGCGGATCCAACTGGGACAACATGGACTACGTGTGGGAGGAGGACGAGGAGGAAGACCTGGACTACTACTTGGGGGACATGGAGGAGGACCTGAGGGGGGAGGACGAGGAGGATGAGGAAGAAGTGCTGGAAGAAGACGAAGAAGAGGACCTAGACCCCGTCACACCACTGCCCCCACCTCCAGCCCCTCGGAGGTGCTTCACCTGCCCCCAGTGCCGAAAGAGCTTTCCCAGGCGGAGCTTCCGCCCCAACCTGCAGCTGGCCAACATGGTCCAGGTGATTCGGCAGATGCACCCAGCCCCTGGTCGAGGGAGCCGAGGGAATGAGCAGGGCGTTTGTCCCAAACACCAAGAAGCCCTGAAGCTTTTCTGCGAGGTGGACGAAGAGGCCATCTGTGTGGTGTGCCGAGAATCCAGGAGTCACAAACAGCATAGTGTGGTGCCATTGGAGGAGGTGGTGCAGGAGTACAAGGTGAGAGAAGTAGAAGATGGGAGTATAGTGGGGGAGGAGAGGAAGTAGGAGGAGCTGGGAAAAGGAAGTGTCTTCCCACCAAAGAACCTTTTGCACTGGTGAGCTGATTCTCCTTATTTAAGCACTTGCGCCAAGGTGGGTTAGTGAGAAGGCACCTGTACACAGACAAAGTAGACACAGTGAAGAAGACCAGGGAAGACTGGCATCCTCAAAGGAAATTGGGCAAAGCTGGTGATGCCATTGCACTGGGCTGTGTCTCCTGGGAAAAGCCACTGCTGTTTCACACTTACACTGTCCTTAAGTGTAGGGGTGCAAATGATGGGGCTCTAGAGCTTTATCACCAGTCTGATTTTCCTTTGGGCAAATCTTAAGTCTCTGAGATGCTAGAGATGGGAAGAATGTGGGGGTCAAAGAACAAGAAAAGGCTCTGAGGAGCAGGAGCATAGTAGTGACTCCTAGCGTTAGACTCAAGTGCTTTGCACTTGTCTACTAATGGGTTCCCCACCCACCTCACAATGTGGTTTAGTTCTCCCCCTAAGGACTTTTGTTGGATCTTTATAATTCTGACGTGCTGGCCAGAACTCCTTACCTTTCCTGGGGATTCACAAGAAAGGGAGAGAGTTTTAAGTCCGAAGTCCTTGCTCTGCACTTACTCATTTGGGCAAGTCTCTATTTACTTAGCACATACGGGGACAGTGCTAAGCACTTTTCATGGACTATCATTTAAAACTCAGAACAACTCTGTGAGTTTGATATGGTTTATAGATTGGGAAACAAGATTTAAGTAATATACCTAATATACCTATACATAGCTAGTAGTAAGTGATGGACATGCTTATGACATCCCCTCACCCCACACTATTTGGATGTCAGTTTAACTTCTCTGACATGTGGCTTCTTGGAGTTGGATTCTAGTTTAGTTAACCTCTTGCCTCCTACTTCTGATCTTGACTTTTGGACACAGGTAAAGATTTGGCTGTGAGACTGCCAGCACAAATAGCACCACTTATTGAAGCAGTGGGACAAGGAAGAGGAGAGGGTAACTTCTATATGTTGGGCACAGAGCTTTTTTTTCTTTCATGATTTGTGTTTTCACACCTTCTCCTGATTGCTACAGTAATCTCGTTTAGAGATTAGCATTACCCCAATTTTAGAGTAACATGTCTGGTGCTTCTCAGCTATGAGTGGTGTAGCTAAGACAAACCCACATCCCCTCCTGACAGGTTAACTATTCCTTCCACACAATGATTGTCAAATGTGGCTGATTGTCTAAATTACTAGTGGAGCTTTTAAAAAGTACAGTGGGCCCTACCACTAGAGGTTCTCAATTAATGACAGGGAGAATATCCTTAGAAGGCCAGCTAGTGTAAGACTCACTGCAGTGAGTCATATCACCTGCCTTTGGAGCTCCACATTATTAGGGGAGGTTGTGAACTCCTTTTGTCTCTTTTTATATTCTCTCAGTTAACTATACCTATCAAAAATGTGTGATCGCTGTTAACTTGATCCCAGGGTGGAATATCCATGAGCACCCCATCCCTTCTCTTCCACACTCCCCTAGCAAGACTCTTCTCAAGAGCTTCTAAAACTGGATCTTAGTTTGTGTTAGCCATATCTATTGAATGCCAGTCCAGTAGGGTTCTGCCTTTGGGGAGGTCACATAGACACAAATAATCTGACATTAACTTATCATCAAATGTAAATACATGTTTTATTATGTAGAACTAATTTGAATGATTCTCTTTCTAACTTATAGGCTATTTTACAGGCAGGTATTCCTTTCAGATACGTACACTGACTAACACCAGCTTGGCACAGGGTTGTTTTGTAGAAATATTTCTTTATTGAATAGGTAATAACACACAAATGGTGTATAAATAGAGTTCCAAAAATGTTAAAGGTCTTTGAAAATTTCTCTTAAATAGTACTCTATTTGGATTTATGCTTATGAATTTTTGTCAACAACTTAGGAAAATATTAAATGGGAAATTTAAGCATCATAAATTCTTTATTAATAGAGTTGAAATTATCAACACTACTTGAGACAAGTAGAAAATAATCTCAAAGGGCAAAATTGTGTATAGTTTATGCTATTCATGTTATAGATTGATTGTAATATTATTACTGTAATTTTTTCTACAACCATTTACCCTGTGCAACAACTGGCTTTTATACCCTGGGTTAGTAACCTCTTTAGTTCAAGGGTCATTATTGTTGGCAGCTTAAGGCCTAGGTTGGGAATACTAGATAATATTGACTGATCTTTTGCTGTATACCAGACACTGTGCTAAATATACTGTCCATGAGGTAGATTCTGTTATTCCCAATTCCCATTTTAAGATGAAGAAACTGGAAACATGGCTTGCTTCAGGTCACCTGGCTGCATTCAGGTTCAAATTGGAGTCTAGGCTTGTGCTCATCTGTCCTGTGTTACCTCCCAAGGAAAAGGAGGGGGAAACACAGAAGTAGAAGACAAAAAAAAAAAGCAAACAGGTTGGGCTTATCTCACCATTTTACTCTAACAGCCCTTTAAAGGAAAAGACTCCTACAAATGATTGGAACACATAGCACAAGTGCATATTTGCTGTGAAGGTTAAAACCTTAGGAGAGGTTTTTGTTTTCCATTTAGCGAGTAATTGAGTGGGAGAGAAAGCAGATGGACAGAGTGAAACATAGAAGTTAAAATAAGTAAAATGGGAAACTTGCCCCTGGCAGCTCCTATGTTCTGGAGAAGGCAAACTTGTAATGATTGCAGTGTCTAGGAAGTGTCAGAAAGCTTGTATTCTTGTTCCTTGGACTCCCAGAGGAAACTGGGGACAGAGAGGATCAGGGCCATGGCCAGATAGCTTGGTTTTAAAGGAACAATGCATTGGGCCAAGTGGAGAGAAGCTTTCCTAGGCAGAGAGAACATCATGGATAAAGGTATGGAGTTATACTCAGGAAAAGACAAGTATTATGTGGCTAAAACTAAGCGTCTGTGTACAAGGAGTGGGTGTAGGAGAGAAGGTTAGAAATGCAGGGGCAATGAGAGCCTCACATTTTGCAAGTGGTGGAGAACCACTGAAGGATTTTTATCACTTGCACAAAATCATCAGAAAAGTATTTAAAGATGAAAGTTATGAGGAAGATTGCCTATGAGGGGGAAGGGACCCTAGGTAGGAATATTCATCTGGATCCAGCCTTTCGAGATCACATCAGGGGTTTGTGGACATGAGTGCAGGTAGAGGTTTGGAGCCTTTGTCATCCTCTGAAGAGAAGGAAGGGGAGGACGAGAGTGTGATGGCCATTTGATACTTGCGATTTAGATTAGGCTTTGAGCCCCAACCCACTGCAGAGAGTTTGGGGGAGGTAGGTTCTGAGGGTAGGTGCCTCTCACAGCCCAGGCTGTTAATCTTCCTTTTACCATTCTCAGGCCAAACTGCAGGGACACGTGGAACCCCTGAGGAAGCACCTGGAGGCTGTGCAAAAAATGAAAGCCAAGGAGGAGAGGCGGGTGACAGAGCTGAAGGTGGGTGAATGTCCTGGACAGGTACTGACTGGCTCTATGATCAGGGCAGGGAAGATGGGTTGCCCACTCTCACAAGTGGTGACTAGGTCTCCAGAAGAAGGGCAGCTGAGGCCTGAGAGAGGTAGATACCCGCCCAGGGTCCTGAGGAGGGAGAGGCCTTAGAAGGTTAGAAGGTGTGTACATTCCCAGATTCCAGAGTGGGGCTGGGAGTGGTTGGGTTGAGTGTCTGGCTCTGGGCTGTAGAGCAAGCTTATTACTTCAGATACCTAGCCCCACAGCCAGTGTCCCCTACCTCTGTGCCACCACACTGGACAGCACAGGGCAAACATTGCAGCTGTCAGAGATCCTTCAGATCCCAGAGTAGGTGGCAGGTGGTAGACAGAGCAACCCTGAGCACAAGAGGGGGCTAGGGTATTTTATGGAGGGGAGGCATTGGTGAGTGTTAGCACTGCAGAGACCTAATATCTTCTACTCCAGTGTTTCTCAGCCATTTTTTATTATTGCTCACCTCTCCCCAAGGAGTATTTTTAGATATTTTTTCCCCATTTCCGGCCCCTCACCTGCCCTATTTTTGTAAGGCCAGCAGGCTCTGGAATGGTCTGGTGTTGAGCTCAGATCAGATCAAGCTCCTGTCTGACCTCTTCCCCACCCCACCCCATCGCCTGCCAACCTGGCCAGTGGCTGGCCTTGCCACTTCCCAGAGCCTGTGCTCATTGCCACCTACACTTCAGGGACTCTGCTACTGGAAGCTGCCAGGCACTGAGTAGTAGAATCCGAGTCTGAGCGTTGGGGGCAGTTATCTTGCTTCCAGCCAGCTGCCCAAATTGAGAATTTTGGGCTCCTGAGGTGCAGAGAAGGTATTAGGATTTGAGTGTCACTGTGGCAGAGAAACTGTTTACCTACTTGGCCAGTCAGGACTTCCCTCCCCACTCTGGCCTGTCTCTCTTTGTCCTAAGAATATCTCTAACTAATGATACATGGGCAAAAAGTATGCCTACCTCCAGGATTGCCCCACCCAGCGAAATGGAATAGAAGTGGACAGAAGTTTTCTCATTACATATAGAAGTACCTACATAATAATATCCTTGATTTTGCCTCTTGGTCCTTAAAGTGTAAAATGTTATCTGGTCCCTTACAGAAAAAGTTTGCTGATTTCTCATCTGTAGTTGGATGACTTTCCCAGGGTCACTGGTGATAGTTAGGACCCTAACTCCATGTCTTGAGTTCTGAATTTTTTATTTATTCATTTAAAAAATCCTTACCAAGCTCCTGCTCTGCGGTCAGCACTGTGCCAGAGTCCGAGGACCCTGTGACAGTATACAATGCAATGGTGGAAAAAGATGTTAAAGGCACTCCAGTGTAAACATTCTAAATTGAGATCTTTGCCATAAGGCGGGACGGTGGTATTTATGGGGGTGGTTTTGCTTTACATCTGAGGAGAAAGAAGGCTTCTCTCAGGGAATATGTAAGTTTAGAGTGAGTCAAGTTAGGTAGTACGGTAAAGGTCAATATTGCGGGCAGAGGTGGGTAAGTTTTGGACCAGTGTGCAGGGAGTGAGGCAGTAATGTCTGGTAAGGCCAGGAGGTGGGGAAGGGAAAAGGCGCTTCTTTCCATTCGGGATGTAGGGCTCTTTTGCCTTGCATTGAGGGGCAGCAGTTGCAAAATGGAGGTTTATGTTTCTGTGTGTTGAGGTGGTATCCACCATCCCCTTTGCATCATCCCAGAGCCAGATGAAGTCAGAGCTGGCAGCTGTGGCCTCAGAGTTCGGGCGACTGACTCGGTTTCTGGCCGAAGAGCAGGCAGGGCTGGAGCGGCGCCTCCGAGAGATGCATGAAGCCCAGCTGGGGCGCGCGGGAGCGGCGGCCAGCCGTCTCTCGGAGCAGGCCGCCCAGCTGAGCCGCCTGCTGGCCGAGGCCCAGGAGCGGAGCCAGCAGGGGGGCCTGCGGCTGCTCCAGGTGAGCAGTGCCCCTTCCCTGTCCGCCCCCAGCACCCTTTTTGCTGTCAGGCAACAAATACCTGTCTAGAGCTGCCTCTTCTCACTGGGAGGAACCCACAGTGATTTAACCCAAAGACCAAAAGGTCTTTTGAGGCTGGAGAAAGTTACTGCTGAATGTGGCATGTGTGTGATTCTACCGAATGAAAAGAAAGAAGATGCAGTTGTAGGAGGAGGGTTTTAGATGAGAGTTAAGGAAAAAGATAACCAAGTCATATTGTGAAAATTCTTTTACTGGGGTTGGAAGTTCTTTTCCTAGGTGCACAACAGGATGAGTCAGGTTTGCTGAGGCACAGGGATGATTGAGATGGATGCAAGTTTATTGAGGGCCTTGAGGTGCTTTTCTCACTCCCTGTTCAAGTTCAGCCCTTCTCTGGCTGAAACCAGACTGGGAGAAAGGATCCATCCCTGCGCTGCTGACTGTCTCTTTGTCTCTTTCTCCCTCTCCCTCTTTGTGTTTCTGTAATTCCCAGGACATCAAGGAGACTTTCAATAGGTGTGTTCCCACCCTTTATCCTTTGTGACCCAGTGGCATCTGGTTCCCACCCCTGCCTATCTTGGCTGTCCTGCCCCTCTCCTTCCTTCCCCAGGACCCAAGTTTCTGCCTCCTGAATCTTCCTCTCCTTCTCCTAAGCTTCTGCTCTTCCTTCTGGGAATATCATGGTCCCACCCCCTGCCTGGTCCCCTTCCTCCAGGTGTGAAGAGGTGCAGCTGCAGCCCCCAGAGGTCTGGTCCCCTGACCCGTGCCAACCCCATAGCCATGACTTCCTGACAGACGCCATCGTGAGGAAAATGAGCCGGATGTTCTGTCAGGCTGCCCGAGGTAGGGAGGTCACCTGTACGACCTTCCTTTGCCTTTCCCTTCACAGACCTGGGTTCTGAGGGAAGATAGGCCCCAGGGGAAGAGTAGGGGTTGAGAGATGGAGCAGGATTCAGGTAGGCCACCTGGGGCTTGAAGCCAAGAGTAGCTTCTGTCCTAGCCCAGGTAGGTGTCCTGTAAACAAGAGTGGGGAAAGGGGTGGCGCCCATAGGAACTTGAGCCTGGCCTCTAGGCTGGGGTGGGAAGCACAACACAGCTGGGCGAGGGGGAGCGGGGGGCATTAGGAAGGGCTGGACCTTGGAATTGGCTGCTGACAGGAAACAGTCGGTCCAGCCCTGGCATATTTGTCCTCCCCCTCCCAAGTGGATTTGACGTTGGACCCTGACACGGCTCACCCGGCCTTGATGCTGTCCCCTGACCGCCGGGGGGTCCGCCTGGCAGAGCGGCGGCAGGAGGTTGCTGACCATTCCAAGCGCTTCTCAGCCGACTGCTGCGTCCTGGGGGCCCAGGGCTTCCGCTCCGGCCGGCACTACTGGGAGGTAGAGGTGGGCGGGCGGCGGGGCTGGGCGGTGGGCGCTGCCCGCGAATCAACCCATCATAAGGAGAAGGTGGGCTCTGGGGGTTCCTCTGTGGGCATTGGGGATGCCAGCTCTTCCTCGCGCCATCACCACCGCCGCCGCCGGCTCCACCTGCCTCAGCAGCCCCTGCTCCAGCGGGAAGTATGGTGTGTGGGCACCAATGGCAAACGTTACCAGGCACAGAGCTCAACGGAGCAGACACTGCTGAGCCCAAGTGAGAAACCGCGGCGCTTTGGCGTGTACCTGGACTATGAGGCTGGGCGCCTGGGCTTCTACAATGCGGAGACTCTGGCCCACGTGCACACCTTCTCAGCTGCCTTTCTGGGCGAGCGTGTCTTCCCTTTCTTCCGGGTGCTCTCCAAGGGCACCCGCATCAAGCTGTGCCCTTGATCAGCCTGCCACCCGCAGGGGCCCCTCTGGTCAGCACTGGTGGGGCGGGTGGTGGTGGAGGGTGGCCCATAAGGTTGGGGGCTCATAGGCTCCTCCTACTGTCACTGCATTGCTTCCTGCTCCTTCAACCCAGGACCCTGCTTCTCCCTCTAGGAGCCTAAAGAACCCTCCTGGCCTCCAGCTTGGCCTCCTCTCACCTTTGTCCAACAGGTCTGCATGGGTCCCTGTTACAGCTGCCTGTTCTTCCCTCCCTCCGTCTGCCCAGGGCCTGCGTTTGAGTAGGGGAGGGGATACGTCACTTCATCAACTTCTCTTTTCCCACCCCTGCTCTTCAGCCTTCATGTCAGTTGCCGGCTGGAGGGTTTGGGCAAGACTCATGACTACCGCCCCCTGCATTCCAATTCCATTTTCTGATACAAGTTTTGGTTAAGGGATTTGGAACCTTTTTGGGGGGAGGCAAACTGGGCAAAGGGTAGAGCTGGGTATATAAAAACCGTCTACTCGCCAGGGGAATAAGGGATTCTAGACCTCCCTTCAATCCCCAATTTCTACCTCCATAGACTGGCCAGAATTTAGCTTCAGTGAGATCTGGAATGGTCGACATGATTGAAACTATATATCATTACATCCCCCAATAAATTATTTTCTTCCCCAGCACTCACCTAGGAGCAAAGCTCACCTCACCCTTTTCACTGCCAGGCTCCTTTCCCTTGTTGAGTGGAGTTCCTTGTCTGTTTCCATCTTCTCATGTCTTTAAGTTCCCTCCACTTGGTGACCCCTGATGGGAACCTGGGAACGGGTTTGGGTCCCCAGGAGAGCCTTGGGTATAATCTATTTTTCTAGTAACCCCTTGCCTTCTGTCACTTATCAGCTTTTGTCCTGCGCCCTGATGGCCCAGGTCAATTTATGTTCCTGGGGAAAAGGGAAATTGGGTTGTGTTGTGGAAATAAAGTTTATTTGCTTCTTTTGTGGAGTCCATTCCTTTTAGGTGAACAGAAACTACAGATGTAACTTAAAAGCCATTTTATTTCTTCCACAATAAGCCATTCCCTCCTGTAAATGAGATTGTGCTCATCATGTTTGGTGAGCACTCATCAGACAGAAATCCTACCCAGTTTACTTAACTGGCACTCTTCAGACTCTACTGCTTTGAGGCTTTAGGGCTACAGTTTCCCCAAGAATCCGTAGCTCTCAAGGAAGTCCAGGACCTAGGAACATTGCATACCGAAAGTTTTTTTTTACACAAGTGTTTCTAGTTGAAATCCCATAAAGTTGAAGCTTAAGCCAGAGAGACCTTATTACCTTCTCAAGGGAGAAGGAGATGAAATGCAGGCTGTGCTTCAACATTTGTCATGTGGCCAGTGGGTTCAATTTATGAACACCTCCAGACCTCCACAATTTTTAGTCCTAATTATGGAAGGAGTAAAAAGGAACTGTTATTAAGCAGCAATTCTAGTGATTTGCCTTGCCTTAAAGAATAAAAAAATGTATTTTAACGAAAGACCCAATTTGACATAGACTACACAAACCTGATGAGTTTGAGTTTTCTGCATTGTAACTCCCTTTGGAGGAATGATGCATCTTTGTTCAATTTCTATGTGTTGAGAATTGGACCTGAGGATTCTGCTAAATCTAAATTGATTGCAACCCCTGTTGAATAATCAGTCTCTTTCCTTGAAGAACAATCTCTGCAGGTTTAAAGGAGGCCCTAAGACTGAAACGTTGGATGTTGTGATGAGGGAACTGAACACGTTGACTTCTTTTCCCCACAAAGCTGGTCTCCTTGGCCTATGCTTCGTCTGCCAGGTCCTTAATGAAAGAGACATGTAAACCTGGAAGCAGCACAGCATAGGAAGTGGCTTTTTTGCTTCTTAGAGAAAGACACTCTACAAGTCAGAAAATGAGTTTATTTCTAAAGCTCTGCCATGTATTTCTAGCGGGTGCCAATGGTCACCTGCCACACTCGCACCAGGTTGTCCGTGTAGCCAGCAAAGAGAGTCTGCAACAGAAATGACAATGATAGGTCAGAGCCATGGCACTCTGCAGTCCCACCAGCTCAACAAAGCTGGCCCCCATTTCCGACTACCTGGTTGTGGGTGATTATGTATTCCTAGAAGCAGCAACAGCTAATGGATTCATATGCTTATAAACTGGTCAAGCTATTCAAAGTGTTAACTGAAGACAGGTAACCACTGCCCTCCAGACCATAATCCTCCAATGCAGACACATGTACTGTGTTCAATGGCACAGCTAAATAGGTCCTCTCAAATCATCCTGGCTAATCCTGTCATTTTATATCAAAGATGGACTTATAACCAGCATATAAGACACACTAAGCACAAAGAGAGAAAAGGTAGAAGCCAAGTCACCTGAGGACACACTCACTCACCTGTCCATCAGCAGACCAGGCCAGAGAGGTACACTGGGGTGGCTCTGCCTTGCTGCTGGTACTGATAACTTCTTGCTTCAATTCATCCACAATGATCTTGCCCTCCAAGTCCTGGGGAAGGAATAAAATCAGGATGAGGGAACTCTTAGCACTTTAATGCCACTGACACTAAACAGGCCCCCTGTCAAAAGCCCTTTTAATTTGTAATTCAGTAACCTCAACAGGATATTTTTTGCCCCACTCCCACCTCCCATGTGGCAATGCCTAAAGGCATTTTTTGTCACTAAGAAAGGGTTTGCTATAGGTATCTGGTAGAGAGTAAAGACTTGGGATGCTACTAAATATTCTAAAATGCGCAGCACTGCCCACCTCCCCCCGCCCCCCCAAATTATCCAGACCAAAACGTCAACTCTGCTGAGGCTGAATAAGATACTATAATTTGCCATCCCTTTTAGTAGGCAAAGACCTCCCAACCACTGCTAACTCCAATCCCAGGAAGTTTTGACTAGCTCTTCTTGGGTTTCCAGCGACAACCCGACAGCAGATGTTTACAAGTTTGAATACCAGCAGTGAGAAGACACATCAGGAAACTACAAGGCAGCCAGGGCTCACAGAGTGCAGACAGGTACTTGGCCTCAGCTGCAACCTACTCACCCAGATCTTGATGCTGGGGCCCGTGGCAGCACAGAGCCAGTAGCGGTTGGGGCTGAAGCACAGGGCATTGATGATATCCCCACCATCAAGCGTATAAAGGTGCTTGCCTTCATTGAGGTCCCACAGCATGGCCTGGCCATCCTGGGGAGACAGGAAAGGTGAGTCAGAAAAATGTGACCTCTTCCAGAGGTTAATGCCAAGCATCTTAAGATTCTACTTAATTCCTAACTAACCCCACCCCCCACTCGTACCCTGAACTTACTCAAAACTCGTAACTTAAGTACCAGTATAACGTCTATAACCTTTCCTTTAATGCACACTTCATTAACCCTACCAAGAGTCTCTTCTATGACTTCCATACAAATCACTATGATCAGTTCTGCAAACAGAATCCTAATCTCACCTAGTTTCAAGAAACCAGCTTTAGAAGACAATCTTTTAAACAGCATGCCTTATCTGTCATTTTCAGAACGTGATCTTCAGAAACATTTATTCTTGGATTGCCACCTCACTGTCTTATGCATTCTAAGACAGTGTCTTCCACCTAGTAGGAGACTCCTGGCCCATGAGTACCTTGCCTCCAGAAGCACAGAGGGATCCATCTGGAGAGACGGTCACAGTGTTCAGGTACCCTGTGTGGCCGATGTGATTGGTCTTCAGCTTGCAGTTCGCCAGGTTCCATACCTAAATGGGTGGTGATGTCATACGTAAAGAACATGGCTCTGGATCCCTAAGTGCCAGGAGGGCTCAAATCAAACAAAAAAGGGCACAGAATCTTGTTTAAAAGTATTCCTGAATAGGGTAGCCACTTTTCATTCTATCAGTACCCCCCCCACAAAAAAGGCTAAAGAACTTGTCTTGGCCACTTATAGAAAATTAGAATTAAAACAAGTAACAAATGTTCTGTATGTTGCCTTAAAAGGGACTCGGGCGCATCAATTAGCTACTCCAGACCAACTGGCAAGAGAAAAAAAGTAAACTGAGGAGCAAAGCTTTCAAAGGAGCCAGCAGGAACATACTCCACCTGGCAAAGGTCCTATACCTTGGCCCAAAGCTCACCTTGACTAGCTTGTCCCAGCCACAGGACACGATGATTGGATTGCTGCTGTTGGGTGAGAAACGAACGCAAGACACCCACTCCGAGTGGCTCTCATCCTAGAGGACAGAAAGGAAATTGAGAAACCATCTGTCCCATGAATCTCTAGACCCCCCCCCACCCCACCCCTCCACTGGGTTATAATGACAACCTTGTATTCACACCCCTGAACCCAAACCTTCAAGATCAAGGGAATCCCTTTAAATTCCAGAAGAAGCTTGAAATCACCACATGACACCAAAGTTAAGAAGGATGGCAGAGAACCTTCAACCTGTGCCTCCACTTTACCTGGACGGTGTACTTGCATACACCCAGAGTGTTCCACAGCTTGATGGTTTTATCTCGGGAGCCAGAGACAATTTGCCGGTTGTCAGAGGAGAAGGCCACACTCAGCACATCCTTGGTATGGCCTACAAATCGGCGCGTGGTAGTGCCCCTGAGAGGAAGGACTTGGTCACTCTCTAAACAGGCTGCAAGTGTTCTTCCACAGTTTCCTTGGCCTTATTCCTGTCCCAGTGGAGCTGCATTTACTCACAACCCAAGACATGGCTCTGATTGACAGCAGGCCCTTGGCTGAGAATATGCCAGAAGATCCTTTCAGAATTGCAGGACATGTCCTCACTCCCACGTGGGGATTGGCTGACAATGTCATCTGTCATCACCAGGACCCTCCCATAGGCCTAACCATCCAACAACCGAGCTTCTAAAACAGAACCATGTTCAAACTCTTGCCTACTCCCAACCACAGTATCTGGCAAAACTGCTCAACCAGACTAGTCCTCAGCGATTCTGCTCGACTAAAAGCAACAAGGAGGGAGGCCAAACAAACACAACCCTTTTCTCCAGGTACTCTCTGCTTATAATCCCCACAAGGAACCCGACTGCCCTCGGAAACCACCTCCCAAGAGTATCTATCTCATTTTTGCTCAGCTTTCCCCCAGTGCCCCAAAGCTAAGTGAGCAGCTACTTGCGTTGTGAGATCCCAGAGGCGAAGGGTTCCATCCCAGGAGCCAGAGAGGGCAAACTGGCCATCTGAGGAGATGACCACATCACTAACAAAGTGGGAGTGACCCCGCAGAGCACGCTGGGGGATGCCGTAGTTGGTCTCATCCCTGGTCAGCTTCCACATGATGATGGTTTTGTCTAAGGGTAAGTAAAACAGAAAAGGAAACACAGTGAGGAACCCCACAGCCCACCTGCCAACCTACTGGATAATCCAGGATGCCTCAAGGTCATTGCTAGGTTTACAATCTAACAAATTCAGGGCAGTTAAGTGGAGAGGGGAACTGCATTACTAGCCAAGGCCAAGTGAATCACTATTCAAGCACAGTCAAGTAGAGTTAAGCTGTATGGTGAGACTTTAACTCGGGTGTGCAGAACTTTACCAGAGATCATGGAAGCCGTTTTGAGATTCAGACCAATTCAACTTCTACATCAGCCTTATCTAACGTCTAATGCAAAACACAGCAGCTTGGGTGTGGGAGAACTAGATGTGCACCTCTTGGGACAAATGCAGAGGCTGCCAGAAGTGATGGAATCAGTCAAGTCGCTTTACACTGAACGCTATCACTGAAACGTCGCAATTCAATAAGGTTTCCCATTAAGCGCCAGACATGATACTATTCTCAGACAACATTTAACAGTGTGGGCACAAACGGAAGGCAAAAAGAAACCTCCAAACGCAGTCAGGAACAGAGAATAAGAAAACCGAGGGCAGAAAGGACAAGTTCGGGCCAGCGGGGAGACTGGAGTTATGCGGTCCCTTTGGAGTTCACCCACTTCCCACCGAGCATAAGGCCGGGCGGCAGCTCAGAAACAGCCTCTGGGTCTCAACATGGGCACTCAGATGGCATGTTGGCGTCATCACCGCCCCGCCCGACCCGTTGGCTCCTGTGCACACTTAAACACACCTGTGGAGAGGCGAGCAAGAAAATAAAAGCCCCCAATCTTGCAACTCTCCTGGCTGCCATGGGCTGGCTGAACTATGTCTCTTTGTCCGCATCCGTGCTGAGGCCTAGGTACAGGTCCGCATGCCCAACTCACATCTAGTCTTCTGGGCCGTCAATATGCATACCACTGACCCAGCCACGCGACGCGTGCAACCCCGTTATCTTCCAATCCTCTACCCGACCCCCGGCTCGTACCTCGAGAGGCGGACAGTATCATGTCCGGGAACTGGGGAGTAGTAGCAATCTGGGTAACCCATCCGTTGTGGCCCTTGAGGGTGCCACGAAGGGTCATCTGCTCAGTCATGGCGGCGGCGGGTGCGCGTGTCGCCGAAGCGACGAGGATGGAACTGGATAACTCAGAGAGAAACGGCGTACAGCCGCCACCTCCACGACCCTGCAGTAGAAAAGGAAGAGCCGCCCCCTGCCGGAACCGGAAATACCCGCCCTCTCTAGCAAAATGGCAGTCCCCACAATGCACTTCTGCACAGGTTGGCGGCGCCACAAATCGCAGAGGGCGAAGTGAACCTAGGTTTCCTAGTCTCCTCTGTCACGCAACATAATACAGCAGCGCCGTACAAATACGTTCTAAAACCAACAGGATCGCGTGTTTAAAGGTTCCTCAAACGTTGACTTGGGCGTGATTTATAAGAGGAAGAGGGGACTCGCATGGCAAATTCCAGGCAGCATCGCCTAGCGGCTTCACTGCCCCTACTCGTCACAGAGCGAGCCCCGCCTTTTCCGCTTGGCTGCTCGGATGGCAGCGCAAAGGGAGCTTGATTTTGAGGTCGCCACTGAGCGACCGTGGGCAATACGAAATACGGTACTACATTTTTAACATAAATTGTGCCCTGGAGAACTAGTTAGCCCTAAAGTATTCCCATGCGCAGTGGGCGGTTCTTCCCTCAAAAGGTGTATGCTTCTATGGTATCGGCTGAGGCACTGCATGTCCGGAAGGACTTAATCCACGCCGGCCTAAGGCAACAATGGGTGACAGAGGAAAACCGAGATGAACGAAAAATCGGTCTGTGAGTTGCTGAGCACGGAGCGCTCTTGTGGAGATTGAAAGGCCCCGAGAGGAAGAGCCTCCGGGTTCTGACCTCTGGGGACCCCGGGCCTAACCAGCTCTCGGATCCAGGGGTCCAGGTGTCCCTGACTGGGAAACAGTGGAATGTGGCCGCCTGGTTGCCTTCCGGACTCCATTTGAACCGTTTGAGCCGTGAATGTGTCGTGCCGCCCACTCCCGCACATCCCTGATGAGAGACAATGTTGGCAGCCCCCGCTCAAATTTTTTTTTGGGGCGGGGCACATCTCAGGATAGCAGCCGCTATCATCTATGCAAAATAAAAGGGGGATTTTACATATGTATTTATATTCCTGTTTGTAACACGTATTACATTTAGTTTCTCATCCGTGAAATGAGTTTGGAAATTATAGCACCCACCTCACGGCGTTGTGGAAAGTTAATGTATTAAGGCAGATAAAATGCCTGGAACAATGTCTGGCAGGGGAAATGCACGAGACTTACTGAGTGAGCACCTGTTGGGGACCAGGCTCGGTTTTAGGTCTTGGGGATACAACAGTGAACAAGAAAGATGGGACCTGTGTTTTGGAGTTTGGTGAGGCTGGGAGAAGGGAGGTGGGGGAGCCGCGGTGCGGGCAGAGCTGAGCAGAAATAAGGAGACGTGGGAGAACCCCTGGATAGAGGAGGGAATAATGTTCTGGTCGGAGGGAGGGAAATGTCGGAAAGAGCTGGATTGTTCAGGAAACTGAGGACCAAACAATGAGATGGAGGTGGAGGGCCTCACAGCCTTGGGGGAGGACCTTGGTAATATATGCTGGAAGGCCTGCAGGAAGGAAGGCAGAAGTTAAGTGAGGGACAGTGGCAAAGCTACCTTCGGCTGTAGCCACCCAGGTGTGTGGAGAAGGCCATGATCCCTACCTTTGGAGTCTTGCAGGCTGTCCCCACTGAACTCCTCCACAGCCTGATGACTCATCACATGTATGCCACCTGCCTCTTTGGCATCCCCAACTGGCGCTCCTTCCACTTTTCCATCACTGCACTCCACCCTGACCCGCATGTTTTGTTTCTCAGTAATTGCCGCCGTCCTTGCTTTCACCCACCCTAGTATCAGCTCGCTGCCCATGACTCTAGTCCGGCCAGTGACTCCATGCATCTGGGTATGTAGATGTGCTGCTTAAGGACTTTCCTGGCTGGCGGCCTGTACACACAAAGGATTTTCTCTCTGCCCTCCAGCACTTGCTCACCACCTCCTACCTCCACTCCCTAAAGACGTCAAAATTCAGTCATATTATTACATTTTCCCCCTCATCTGGCTCCGTTCCCAGGGAACCCCTGTGGAATCAGCATCCCTGGGGTAGGAGCAGGATCCAGGTTTAAAATAAGCCACTGAGGTCCCTCACAAATGCTCAAGGATGGGACCTTTCTACACTGCCAGGCCCCTTTCCAGAAGCCAGCAGTTCTCAGGATTGCCCCTCCCTCCCTGTCTTGTCCTACATTGCTTCCAGAGAGCTGGACCGTGACTTCAGTAGATGCCTTTCGCTTCCCACTGGTCCACAGGCCTCTCCTCACGTGGGTCCCTCACCCTGAGATGACTCTGGCAGTGTCCCCTCCTATGGGGCCCAAGCAGGAATTTGGGTCTTGTCCTGGAGCCCACCAAGTCCAGGCTGGCAATGCCAGTGGAGGGGAGGGAGAACTGGCGCACAGTGGACTTCCCAGACAGCCAGAGCCTGAAGGATTTGGGCTTCCACTGCAAACCCTCCAATAACTGCCAGCCTCTCCTCAGAGGAGAGGCTGGCAGGCCACAATGCCACCTCCTGAGCTGAAGGAGGTGGCGCCTCAACCCTGGGGACCACTTCGGGTGTAGGGTCGGCCTTTCCCACTCAGCCCCAGCTGGAGCTGAGCTCCACCCACACTTGCTTCCCTCAGGGGCCCCATGGTTCTCTGCTAGGCATCCAGGCCTTGCCTGGCCAGGGTCAGGGGCCTGCCTGGACTCCTCACTCCTCTCAAAGGGGAATGGTGGGTTCACTCTCAAGTCAGCAAGGGGAGCCCAGCCTCTTCCAGCAGGGTGACATCTCTCAAGCTGCGGGTGCATCAGAGAATCAGCCACACCTCCAGCCAGTCTACTGCTTGTCCAGGCCAGGCCTTCAGTCCTCTCCCTTCTCATCCCAAGCATCTTCTCTCCAACCTCTTGGAGGTGGAAGCCTACTGAAGGCCCCACCAACCTTTTGGGGAGACTCGAGCTGTCTGCAGAGCCTCCTCCACCCTACCACACTCCTGTAGGCAGAACCTGTCAGGGTTGGGCCTGGCCCCATGACTCCTAATGAGAAGTTCAGCTAGAGCAGTTCTTGTTGGAGCCCTTGGGCTGCCCCCTTTCAAGTCTCCAGGGGCACCACCTCCATTCCACACAAGGTAAGAATTCCGAGGGAGAGATTGGAGAAGTCCTAAGGAAGTCCGGCTCATCATTTCTTTTCTGGGCAGCACCCTGAGCTTCCCACCAGAGGCCTCCATCCCCTCTTGCCGCCATTCAGGAAGTGAGACAGGTCTTCCCTTGAATGCTCTGAGGGCTATTGTTAGGTGGTAGGTGAGGGGCTGAGGGAAAGGAAGGCCTACCATATCCCATCCCCCTTTTCTTAGTTAAATCTAAGCCTCCTTAAGGTCTCAGTTCTGGTTACTTACTCATCAGGGACCCTCAGGTGTCAGTCAGGCTCCTGTTTCATGCCCTGTGGTGGTAGTGTGCTGGGCCTTCCCAGGCACTTAGCTCAATTTGCTGTCCTTTGGATCCCTCAGGGCCCTCCTCTGAGTACCCTGAGGATAGGGACTGATCTGTTTTTGCTCACATGTTGCATTCCCAGCACCAGACAAAGGTAGAGGGTTTGGCATACAGAAGATTCTAATCTTGGTGGCCAATCTCAGGCTGAGCAGTAAAGGGCAGGTAGCTAACTGGAGGGAGGGAAGAAGGGTGTTCCCAGAAGAGAGATCAGCATGTGAGGAGGTGTACAAGTGGTATGCGTGCAAGTTTGAGAGGCATGGTTTCTAGAGGAGAGGAGAGAGTGGAACCCGAGGTGCACAGAGAGCCCTAGTCCAGAAGGAATTGACTGCTGCGGAATCTAGAGTTTGTCCTGAGAACCTAGGGTGTTCTCTTTAGGATTCTCATCCCTCTCCTGCCTAGACCTCAGTTTGCCAAAGGCATTTGTTGCCACAGCGGAGGCTGGGTCAGAGGAGTAAGACAAGACAGAAGAGTTCCAAAGCTGGACAGGAGGGTTTCTAGGATAGTCATGAATGTCCCATGAAGGGTGGGCTGAGGACTGGTCCACCTCTCCTCCCTATTTAATGACTGAGGCCTAAAGAATTACATTCAAAAAGGTTGACGACAAGGAAAGGAAACATGGTATAATTACAGGTTATGTTCCATTCTTCCTAGTGAGAGGTGGTGATGTGGCATTAAATCAGTGCTGGGAACATCTTACAAAGAAATCACACTGCCACTTTTTTTTTGTCTTTTGAAGAAAATTCAGTGCCCATGATAGGGCAGAAATAGATCTAACAGCCCCCCAGAAAGCACATCCTATGGTATTGTTGGTTCTTTCATGGGAGATGGATGCTTAAGTAGATGGGCAGTCAAAGGCTGTGGAAGTGGGCATCGTCCAGGCAGGCGGCTATAATCCAGGCAGGACTCTCAGAAGTGCAGGGAGAAGGCATGCTTCTGGCCTTGTTAAAGGATTTAAAGCAGCATTAGGTGGTAGGGAGAAATAAAAGTTGATCCAAAATGCCTCTTCTGAGCTTTTTGCCAGGAAAAGAATTTCTTTGAACCAAGGTTGGGAAAATACATTGACATGGATCCTTAAGGCTGGCTAGCTACCACAGGTAGGAGGGTGAAAGAGGAGACATCCTCCCTGCTCACAGTTGGGTTTCGTAGTGGGAGCCTGCTGAGAAATCCCATCCTTTGCTGCATGGGGAGAGGGGACTCTGTGCCTAGGAAATGGCAGACAAAAAGGGGGTGTGGCCTCCAGGGATCCTCCTCCAGGCCATCTGGACCGCCTTAATCTTTGTGTGCCAAGTGGAGTTGTCAACCAGAAGGTTCAGGGCAGCCCTGGAGCTATGTCCTCCAGGATGAGGGAAAAGGCTAGGAAGGCTTAAGTGTGACCTTCAGTAGGGGGGCTATGTCGGAATAAGCCTCCCTGTTCTCGAATTCAAATCCCTGAGGTATCCATCCAACCCCTTTGAGAGGGGAAGAGGTGGGGAGAAAAGGAGTAACTTAGAAGGTCATTTCCTGCCTTCTTTGCAGGTCTCCCGATAACAGGATCCTTGTTGCATCTACACATGCAGAGATGAGCTGTTTCCCCAAGCCCAGGAAAGGTACATTATTAGCACCTTGAGCTGTCAGGGTCTCTTCTTCAGCCCTGTCATTTCTAGCACCTCTCACTTGTCTCATAAACTATGCCAGCACAAACTGCACTCCCTTCTAGGACTCCACAGACTCCTCACCACCTTCTGTCAGCACTGCTTTGAAGTGAGAAAGGGAAGAACTCACCTGCTTTAATACTAGGTTCTGCCTACATCCCATTTTCAAAAAGTCAGGCAGCAAATAAAACTTTGTTTATACCTTATATCTTTCCTATTTTGAGGACACAGCCCCAGCTTTTTCTGGGAAGAGGGGTCATACAATTTGTTTTGTAGCTAATTTCCATTAGTTTCTCCCATCACACTCCCCAGCTTGTGATCTACATGGATTACACGTGAAACTAGCTCAAGGCTGTTTTGGTCAGATTAAAAAATTATACAAGAAAGCCCTCTTTCAAATATTTTCTCCTTTTATGCCTAAAGCTATCACCCCGCAGCCTACCTCCCTTGATTAGAAAAAGTTGTCTTACTTCTTTTCATCTTCCCTTTGGATGTGCTACTACCCTTTAGGGTCCCAGAAAAGACCAGAATTCAACCTGCCTTTGCATGGAACTACAGTTAAATATGATCTGATAGCCACCAAGTGTGACTATTTAAAATCAATTAAAATTAAATAAAATTAAAAATTCAGTCCTTGAGTTGCACTAGCCAGATTTCAAGAGCTCAAAAGGCATGTGTAGCTAGTGGTACCTCCTGTGTTGGAGAGCACAAATCTAGAACACATCCATCCCTGCAGAAAGTCCTTCTAGACCTGGTCTAGAGGGTCAGAATCCCTGCCTCCCCTTCTGTAATCCCATCAGTAAATAAGTACTCGCAATAACTTCACTGTAACTTTTAGACAGGGTCAGGATTGGGGGTGAGAAATAGCATAGAATCTGTAGGTTCTATAAAAGTTCCAGGAGGTATGGCATAGGGGCCAGAGGTTGATGGCTAATGGCAGAGGAGCCTTAGCTTTTCATGAAGTACTTCAGGGGCTGATGTTAATATGTATCAGCCTGGGGTCACCTCCACTCTGATAAGAACAGACAGGCTTTGGTCTTATGTGTTAGTTCTGCATAATACTTAAAAAACAAAATAAGAGACTGTCCTATGGCCTCGCTGAAACTGAGTAGTAACTAGAGTGATTGCCTTTTAATACTCATCATTTCTAGATCTTGATTTCATATATTCCTGTCAGTCATAGTCCAATGGCAATAACATAGGTAGCTCTAATGTTTAAGAAAGGCTTGCTGACCCTGTTGTCTGCGTGCCAAGAGCTGGGAGAAGTCTGGGTCGTATCAATTAATCTACTGATGTTAAAAGACTACATTAGGAGGATTGAATTAAACATGGAGGAGTGAGATGTTACCAGATCTCTCCCCTTCAAACAACAAGCTGAACATCTAAAACTCAACAAAAAACACCCAAACTGCACATTGGCGTGTCTGAGCATAGGATCTGCGCATAAGAGCTACCACAGGGTCCAGTTCTCAGGCTCTGGTGTCTTAGAAGCCCACTGTGGTAACTCAGAAACCCTCACTAACCATGTCCCCTGGAGGGACAGTCACTCTCACCTGTGCTTCAACACTGGAAAAGTCATCAGTAGTCACTATTCATACTGGTTACAGCAGAAGTCTGTCCAATTCCCCAGGGCTTTGATTTAGGATACAATCGATAAACACTCCTGGACCCCTGCCATGTACTCAGGCTCCATACTTAGTGACAAAGCTTTCCAGACCCTCCTGGGGGTCCAGACCAAGGATGAGGCTGAGTACAACTGCTGGCTACACTACAGAGGTGACTGGCAATTACAAAAGCAGAGAGGCACCAAGACAACCTGCTCTTTAAAAAGCCAGGACAGAAATATGGTCATGTGATATGAGTCAGGACTCTGAGCTCTCAAGTCAGCAGAAATGTTGACCATCCATAGAGAGAAAGTGAAGGGAAATGTCTGAGTGGATTCCTATTCCTGTTTCTGCCCCAAAGAGGAGGAAGTAAATGAATAATTTGGGAGGAAGTGGTCCATGAACTGCAGGATTCAATTGTTTTATATTGTAAAAGGAACAGTACCAGCTGGATGAGATCTGAGGCCTCAGGATAAACACATTTCCTCCAGAGAGAAACAGCCACCGATGATGTACTTCGCCAACTAAGAGCAAAGGGGAGAATCTCTCCTTTTGAATGTTATTAAATTTTAATTTTAGGTTGCACTTTAAACAATGCAAATGTACCACATACAATGTTTTTAAATATTAAACGTACAGTTTTTTGAAAAGGATTCTTTTTCCAACAAAATAAATATATTTCTAAATATTAAAAAAAAAAAGACTACATTTAATAAGGTTCAGCTAGGTGAGACTACTCTTCCACTGAATGCTTTTGAACACCTATGCCAGGCACTGGCCACAGGGCCTAAATGAGGCTGGTAAGGCATGTCTATGGATATGAACAGATGCCTTGAGTCTAGGCCAGTGGTTCTTGACCAGGAAAGATCTTGCACCCTCCCTACCTGACATGTGACAATGTCTAGAGAATTTGTTGTTACAATCAATGGAGAGGTGCTACTTAGATCCAGTGGGTACAATATTACTCAGCCATAAGAGATGAAATACTGCCATTTGTGACAACATGGATGGACCTTGAGATAATCATGCTAAGTAAAATAAGCTAGACATAAAAAGTTGAAAATCACGATATCACTTATACATGGGATATAAACCTAAGAGCAACAAATAAGCAGGACAAACAGACTCATGGACGTGGACTATAGGTTAATGGTTACCAGAGGACTATAGATTAGTGGTTACTAGTAAGGTGGGGGGAGGGGGGAGGTAGACTGGGTAAAGGGGGTCAAATACAGGGGGGTAGGGGGAAGGTGAAGTGAGTAAAGGGGATCAAATATATGGTAGCTGAAGGAAACTGGACTTTGGGTGATAAACACACAATAGAATATACAGATGTCAAATGATAATGTACACCTGAAAGTTATATAATTGTCTTAACCAATGTTACTCCAATAAACTTAATTAAAAATTAAAAAAAAAAAAAAAGGTCTAGTAGGTATAGTCCAGAGATCCTCCAATGCACAGGACCCCTCTTAACCCCAACAGAGAACTACCTCACTCAGTGTCAATAGTGCTGAGGCTGAGAAACCCTGGTCTAGACCACAACATGGATCAGTTATTCATGCCCAGTTATTCATGAGGTTTAGGCTCAGTGGGATAGCAAGGAAGGCTAGCAAGTGTCTCATAGTTGGGAAGGAAAAAAATGAGGAGTCGCTGGAACAGTGGCCTCCATACAGCTGAAAGGCAGATATAAGGAGGGTGTTTAACTGCCCCTGAAGGCTAAGAGATAAGGTCACAGAGCAGTTGCAGTTGAGGATTTCAGATGTGTGGCAAGTCTGTGCAAAGATGAGGTCCCGGTATAGACACAGGAGTAGAGGAGCAAGTTTAAACAGTCTGCTTTGTGACACAGTGGTCAACACTGAACCTGGTAAGGAAGATGTTCAATAAGCAGATGAGCGTCTGGTGGATATGGATATACCAGTTTTTCTCAACATATTGTAACCCACACCTCTACTTTTCATATACCTAAAAATATCACATTCTCCCTCTAATGATATTTAAATTTTCAAATTAAGTATGACTAAAATTAATTTTTAAAATGGTAATTTTGGAAGGCAAAACTTTATTCAGATGGTGTGATAAATATGTCACATTTCAGCCTCAACTTTTTTCCCTTGGTGGTTTAGAAGATGCAACAACACAAGGTGCTTTAACACTCTTACACTCACTGTCTTCTCCCCACAGCTAAATATAGCAAAAAAATTAAAAACATCTATGATGTAAGAAGAAAATGGAATAATGAATATAATAATGTCTTCTCATCTCTTCAGACATTTTATATCCAAATTTTTCTAGAGTATTTATCTGGAAGTAAAAACAAGACTTTTTGAGTTCCACAAAATCCTCCTGACATTCTTCCAGTGAGGATGGAACATCAGTGTGGAACACATTCTTCCCCAAAACTACCCTAGGTGGGTTTTAAGAACAAGGTCAAGAACATATCACCCAACATAGTTTAGATATTTCACTTTTTTCTTGAAATAAAATTCATGAATCTGGTCCTCAAAAGGTTGAGCAAGAAAATACATTTTAAAAAAATGAGTTTGGTTTGCTATCTGCAGCTGGATTTTTGGCAAGTTTTGCTTAAAGTAGTTCATATGAGCAGTGATGTTGGTGTTTGCCCCTTGATATTTCAGGGTCAATGTATTTTAAGCTTCAGTGCATTAAGTTCTGCTCAAAGTTTTAATTTTTGAATTGTTGAACTAAGTCTTTTTCATTGGTGTTCCAAAATCAGTTGTTCTATCCATAAATTCAGCTGAATACAGTTCTTTGACAACCAAGGAACCTCAATATCTCTGAACAGCATTCATTCTTCAAAAACTAAGGCAAACTGGGATCTAATGTACTGTTTTTCACAATAGTTATGCTGACAGCAGGACTGAAGATTCCCAGTAGACTATGGGCAGACTGCTAGAAGTTGATGCTTGGTGGTGACTGCTGTAGTACATCTTGAATGCCAATTTTCTTCAGTTTTTGCCAAAAACTCATATCTAAAACATGCTATTGCTGTAGCACCATCAACATATACTCCTATAATTCTTCCCCAATTCAGTTCATTTGATACAGCTTCAAAAATACCCTTTCGTGGTCAAGTACTAGGCTTGTGAAAACACATCCACAATTTTTAAAGCCTAATTGTGATCATAAGCAAAGCACAATTTTCTTCATCAGTAGATTCATCTCAGCCAATAGCAAATTTTTTTAACACCTGACGATTGATATTCTCAAATCATCAGTTCATAGTTAAGACTGCAGAAGTAGGTGAAGAAATTCTGGGAATCCTCAGTTTCCTCTCAAAGTTGTGGCAGCATTCGGAATGCATGGTTTCACCAATTTCTCCATTTTTTTCTTGTTTGCAACTAAAAGGGCTATTTAATATTAAACTTCCATGGCTTTCAAAGATTCCTGTTAATATTCCAATACTGTCCAATCTGTCTTAAAGGAGAAAACAAAAACAGGGAGTAATGATGATGGAAGCATCTGGTCCCTCTTGCAGAGTGATGAATGATTTTATTGGTGGCGGCGGGGTGCAAGGCCATCCAGGCATCCGGTTATGCCTGAGTTCCAGTAAGTGAAATCTTTGTTCATTTTCTTTTTATACACCTGTCTGCTGCCCAAAACCTGACACCATTTAATGGTGCCCTTGGTCAAATCTAAATGATTTCACTTTCATAGTCTTCTGATTCTAGCTTGAAGAGTCAAGACAAACTCTAACTCATGGGACAGACAAAATGGAAGATGTAAATAAGTAAGCTTTTCAGGGCTAAAAAGCTTCTTATACAAAATGAAACTTGAAAAGAACACTGACCTCAAAACAACAAAACTGTCCTGGTTATGTAATAGAAATAGCCGTATAAATGGCACCATACCACAATGACTATGTCCTGTGGCTACCCAACCTGTCATATGCATCACTAATAATAGGCCTTACGCTGAATGCTTCTTGCTCTATCTCTGTATTCCCACTAACCAAGGAGTTCTTTCCCACTTTATTTATTATGAAAAAGTAACTATTTTTCTTTCTAACTTTATAACAGTAAATATATTATAAACTACCACTCCCCATACCCTGAAATGCTGATATGATTTGTGGAGGGAAGGGGAATACTTTTCTCTCCTATTCCTGAAAATCACTGATGAGTGATGACTCCCTGCCCATTGCCCCTGAAACTAAAAAGCTTGATCACTCCAAAGTAGATAAAAAATTTGTGTTGAATTAGTACGTAACAAGAGAGAAATTGTAACCAGAACTGTGCAATATATAACACATTAAATAAACCATTATACAAAATGGTTCCTTATAATGATATTATGAGTTTTGTTCAGTAAAATTCTAAATCATGCTACTGTAATATGCATTCACCTATGAAAGGAAAGGATAAAACTATGCGCTGTATAAAGAATGAAAGAATATGTCAATTACCATCAGTTTAAACATAACGTTCCAGGTTTCAAATGAGTGTTATCTGGCCTCCTCAGTTGAAAAGACTATGTCTTTTCTCTTATTTAAACTGATGTTCAATTAAAATTGTGGTTTCAATTTGTTCCCAGAAAATTCAAGCAGTGCAATGAAAGATTACCTCCTTTCCTCAGCTTCAGTGTACTAAAACCCAGAAGTATAGAACAGTTTCTTCTGTAGGCAAACTTAATTATTACCCCGGGGGGAAAGCCTGGCGCTTGGGTTTGTACTTAAAGTCAGATTAGTATGATGGAATTAGCTGTGATTTGTAGTTAAGATTTGTGTCTTAACTGTGCACTTACCAAGTTATTGTAAAATGGGGGTGGGGTGGGGGGATGATGATAATATCTAATATATGATGCCTGTAGGACAGTGTTCTGTTTGTGTTTTGAATGCAACCCAGAGTAAGCAATACATTTTACTTTGAAACAGTATACACAGGTACATATAAGTTTCATAAAACAATACTTACCCTTCCTATGCCCCATGCACTCTGATATTTTCTATTTTATTTCATTTTAAAATAATGCTAGGCATGATCCATTTATTTTAAGACCCACGAATTGGTCAAAATCCACAGTTTGAATATTGCTGCTGTAGGCAAACATGAGGAAATACATTTTATAAACTGTAAAGCACTACTGAGATGTGAGCAGCTGCTACTGAATACCCAGGTTAAGACTTTTCCGGGCCTGGAGACAACCTCTTCTTCCTTGAGTACTGCTAGGGGTCACATCCGCCTAGGATTCTGGTAAGGACAACAGTATTCGTGCTGACTGTCATTGAGACAATTCTCTACTGTTTGGAACTAGAAAGCAAGTCATTAACCAAATCAAAACCCAAAGAAGACAAAGTAGAGGAAAGTCACATAAAAAAGCAAATATCTGTTTAGTGCCTTGTGGTTTATAAAGTACTTCCAAAAATGCATGATCTCTTTTAATCTTAACAAGCCCAGGGAAAAAGTAAAGTTAAAAAGTTGAAATCTGCTCAAGATTAGACAGTAAGTGGCAGAGCCAGGCCATCTGATCCTAAATCACTCACTCCTTCCATTGAGATATACCAGGAAAGCAAAGTGATCAGCACGTGAGGTTTATTCTAATCCGTCAAAAATGTTTATGGTCTCTGCCTTTCTCTACAGGGAAAGTGGAATCTACACTGAAGGTGGGGAAACAACCCCAAACTTTGGTAATGGGGTGTGGCCAGTTGCTTTTACTAATCTAGGACTCACACCTGGCATGTCAGTTTACCAGCACCCATCATCTGTTTTGACACTGCTTGTGCTCTGAGGTCCCAAATGTCTACTATCTACAAGGACTATGGCTTTCCATTCCTCTGTTAAGGGTCCTGGAGGCTTGGTCAGGTGTAGACTCAGGACTCACATCAGAAGAAAATAAGTACTAGAGATCTGTCACCTATACCCTTAGGTAGATTGAAAAGGAATGACAACAGTGGTCAGTTTCTGCTGACTGTCACGTCTTTTGTTCAGCTTCCTCTGGGGAGGCCAACTGACCTCAGCCAGTGCCTCCTTTGTCCAAATATGCCCATCTCCACTGTACCAGCCTATCCCTCCCCAAAAAGAGTTTTAACTAGTAAGTATCTACCTCTCTCAGCTCCCCTGGTTTCCTCTCCACTCCTTTCAAACACCCAACTTAGTTGGGAATTAGGCCTCTCACCTTGTACTCCTGCACTACCTCCTCCAGTGGCACCAAGCTGCGATGTTTTGTGGCTCCTGGATTCTCGCACACCACACAGATGGCCTCTTTGTCCACCTCGCAGAAGAGTTTCAGGGCTTCCTGGTGCTTGGATCAGATGCCCTGATCATTCCTCCAGCTCCCTCCATAAGGAGTGGCGAATTATCTGGACCATGTTTGGCCAGCTACAAGTGGAGACGAAAGCTGAGACATGTGAAGCTCTTTCGGCTCTGGGGGCAGGTGAACTGCGTGGAGGACGGCGGGCGCGGGAGGAGGCAGGTACAGCTCTTTGTCATCCTCATCGTATTCTTCCAGTGTCTTGCGGGTAGACGTCAATTCTCAGGTCATATCTCAAACCTTCCAGGTAATAGTCGCGATCTTCCTCTTCTTCCTCCAGGTGCCACACATAGTCCATGTTGTCCCAATTTCTTATGCCACCGTCACCGACTCAGTGTTCATAATCCTCTTGGTCCTCGAACAACTCGTTAGCATTCCCCTGGTACAAAACCTTTCGAATAGAGTTGTCCCATCTACTGATGGCTCCCACCACCTCGTCGCCGTTGTCCTCCCATTTACCTTCCTCGTCTTCTTTAACCCCACAGCTGGGTCACACACCCCAGGCAGAAGTTGTGCCCGCAGCCGATTGACACGGGATCCTTTAAGTAATCCAGGCAGATGGCGCACACCGCTTCTTTCTGAAGGGTCTGCATAGGGTTGGGAGTAGAGGCATTGCGAGCCATCGTAACATGCTGTAGGCAGGTGTGGATGCGTCAGCTCGAAGCTGAGGAGCGGGGGAAGTGGTGACCCAAGACTCCACAACCCAGCTCTTCCCCCTCAGGCCTACAGAGAAGCCTTGCTCCCCACTCTCAGGATCTTCTCACCTCAAGGGGCGAAGGCTCCGGGTCCAGATTCACAGCCGGTCTTCGAGGGCAGCGGGGGCAGAAACAAGCTGCAGCCTTCCCTTCGAGGCTCGGCTTGCAAACCCAGACCCCGCCACGTTTCTTCACCTCCCTCGCATTTGCACGACCCGCGGCTCTCAGGAGCCGGCTTCGCTCACCCGGCCCCAGGCAACCGAAAATGACGTGAGCGCTCTAACCCACACTCGGGAGGGGCGGTCTGGGCCGACAGACGACTACATCTCTATGGTTCCCCCCCACCCCACCAGGTGCCAAGCCAGTCGGGATCCTCTGCGCCCATCCAGCTGCCCCAGATATGACAGGCTTCTTGGTAAGAACAAGCTAAAAGAAGATCAATGAAGTCACTGAGCGGCATTAACCGCGCTCCAACCATCCAGGCACAGATGGTCCAGCGGCCGCTCGGGATACCTGGTACTCAGAAACAGACCCGAAAGGGCGGTGAGTGCGGCGGCCGGGCTCTGGTGCACTTCCGGCCCTTCTAGCCAGAGGCCTTTGTGGTACGGAGGACTTTCGCTTTGTGGCGCCGCACTTGGGGTCGGTGTCTTCAGAACCAGGCAGAATTCTGCTCGCGGTGGCACGGAGTGGACGTGAGGTCAAAGGCTCTTGCGTGGGAACTTGTGTGCCTCCAACTTTCCTCTTCAAACCAATGCACCCTTTGCTATCTGCAGAGCCTTGGTTTCTTCTCGGTCTCTATGTCTCCCATGACCTTAACTTCTGTGTTCATCTCCACTGTCTTGCGACCCCTCAGACACCTCAGACAGCATGCCCTACATCGGCTTTTCCTGTATACCTGTTCACCTCCCTTCATCCATAATCATTCCATTCACTATCCACTCACCTATCCATGCATACATGCATTCATCCATCCACCTACCCAACTACCGGTCGATTTTTTGTTATTCCATCCATTCATCTTATGACTTGTCCATCCATTTATCCACCCACTTTTGTCTATCCATGTTATAGGAACATCAACCAAAAAAAAAAAAAAAAAAAAGTGAGACATGATCAGTCACTTCAAAGAGTACAGAGTTATAGATGTGTGGTCATCCTTAAGGAAAGTTTTACAAGTTTCGTTTTTTTCTGTTTTTACTTGACCCTCAGTAAGAAGTACATTGCACATATTAATCCTATACAGATTTGCACATATGTAACAAACAAAATTTCTTGAAATTGTTCTTTCTCTTATGGCATTCCAGGCACCCTGATATGGTCCATTTTTCTTAAGTAAAATGCTGTTCAAGACCCAGTGGAGTGATGGCACCCTTTACTAATTGGTCCCTGGTCTGAGGCACATGACCTGACCTAGCGGAACCTTCGATGCACCCTGGAACCCTTACTCTCCCTCACTGGGCCCACCGAGCAAGGGCGGTAAATGTGCCATCCCACATTGTACACACATGTCCTTTGTCATAAGTGCTGAGCATACAGCGAGCGCTCCCTACATATCTGCTGAGTAAATAAATGAGCCAAGTCCTGCTGATTTTTATTTTCTCAAATCTGTTTTCTCCTTCCTTTAGCCTGCCATCCTTGATCTGACCCCATCACCTTACTCATTTCCATCCATTCTGCAGCCACCAGAACCATCCATCTGAAATGAAAATCTGATGTGCTCACGCCAGGCTGTTTCCTCTATATCTTTAGACACGTTCTCCCACCTAGAAGACTCTGGTCTCGGCCTCACTCAGACATAATTCCTAATTATCCTTCAGGTCTCTGCTCAGGCATAATCTCCTGAAGGAGACTCTTTCCTGAGGCTGGCGCCAGGCTATGTTAGGATTCCAACTCTCAATTACCCTCTTTGTGACCTTGAATTAGTTTCTTACTATTTCTGTGCAGCAGTTTCCTATCTGCAAAATAATGGTGATTGAAGCACATATGTCATGGGTTGTTGTGAAGTTGGATTGACATCTGTAACGTTATTGTAACAATGTCCACTGGGGTTATCTTTGTATTCTCATCACCTGCCACTAAATTCCTGTCTCATAGTAGATGGGCTTGGAAGAAGCTCTCTCCTATCTATCTCCTGTTTTCTCTCACTCAGAATAGGATCAAGTGATTGGGATCCTGTGGTTCTGAGAGCCTTATGTCTAGAGAGGGTGGGAGTTGAAACCCAGGTCTGAGCTGTTTAAGATAGGACACCTATTGGCGATGTTATTTGTTATGGAATTAACAAGTAAATTCCCAGTATACAAGCTGGGAGCCTCCCTGGAGGTCATGGCAGAGGCTGAGAGGCCATGGGTGGGGTAGGGGGGATCTGAGCAACAAAAACTGGAACTGAGCTTCCAGATGGGACTGTTTCCTCATCTCTGCAGGTTCTAACCCACACACGGAAAGGGAGTGGGGGAATGAGCTGGAGAGCAGATGGAGGGAAGAGGGGGCTGCTCAAAAGCAGGTCCCTGCCTACCCCAGCGGAGCTGAGCCCAGGCGGGGAGGACAGCTGAAGGAAAGAGCAAGGGGGTGCAAGTGGGAGAAGATGATGAGAGAAGGCTAGATAGAGGGAGCATCACGAAGGAACTGGTGGGAACATAGAATGGACACGCATTCTCAAGAATGCCTAAGTGAATGAGGATCTGTAAAGTGCAACACCTATTTTCTTTTCTCTTCCTTTCTTCTCTAAAGTACCTCTCTTCAAACCCAAGTGGCAGCTGGGAGAGGACCTTTATTCAGATTCCATCACATTGTGAAACTTAGCTGATCTTTTCCAGGATATATGGGAGGCTTAGTTTTAAGCTCTCTTGCAACCTGCACAACCCCCAGCAACTGAGCACGCTCTCCTATTTGCAGGAGGACTACTAGCTTTCTCCGGAACCCAGCTGGCACACACAGGCCCTCAGGTGTCACTGTCCCAGGGGCACCAGGAAAAGGGCAGCAGTGGAGGGCAGTCAGGGGCTAGGATTCAACAACAGTGGTGACTGCCAGGGCATTTTTCTCAGGACTCTGATCTCAGAAAATGTATCCATGGGAACTCACGGCAGCCTTTTTAGGCTGATGAAGCCCACACAAGAGTTCAACTGCAGACGATTAAATGCCAGCTCCTGGTGAGGAGGTAATCCCTATCACACAGACACTGGGGACCATTTGTCAGAGGTACCAGAGAGGTGGCCTAGCATGGGCCAGGTTGCACAGGGGCTGGCAAATCTAGCTCTTGGTTTCTTTTTGTAAGGCCCAAGAGCTAAGAATGGTTTTTAAATTTAGAAGGGGTAGTTAAAGAAAAGAAAACAAATATAACTATGTAGACAGAAACTATATGTGGCCAGAATAGTCTGAAATATTTGCTGACCCTTGGGCTAAAAGGCTAGCAAAGAGGACCTCCAGAGTGCCTTCTGATTATAGTTCTGGCTTGTGTCTCCCCTCTGGGTTCAAGACTGGGTTCTTCTCCCATCCCTAGCTCTCCCTCCCTGCAGTCAGAGTCTGGCAGTCCTGGCTGGACAAGGTGAGGGTGACCAGTGGGTCAGCCTCAGGTCTGCTTATGGGTTTTTGGCTGATCTCTCTCTTACAGGCTCTAGGAATATTGGTGGTTCTGTCTCTGCTGTGCTTGAAATGTAACATCCACACAGAAATGTACAAATCATAAATTTCCAGCTCCAATAATTTTTCAAACTGGATATCCAGAACTAGAAATGGACCACCCCCAGAAATCCCAGATCACCTTCACTTATTCCCCACCCCCAGGTAACCACTATCCTAACTTTAGCTAGGGGTTGGTTTTGTCTGTTGGTGAACTTCCTAGAAATGAAATCAAACAGTAGGATGTTTGGAGTCATACAGTGCGTGCTTTTATGCTTGGCTTTTTTTCATTTCACTTCCCGTCCAGAAGGATGGAAGCTAGATGGGGACACGGGAGCCAGGACAGGACCCCCTGCGTCCTCACCCGTGGTGCAAAGGCAGGGAAGAGCAGGGGGCTGTGTGCTTTAGAACCCTCTGGAGAAGCCCCGAGGGGGACCAGCTCTGGGCCCCTCCTCCTCCCATCCCCACCTGATTCAGGCCAAGCAGGGCCAGGCTAGTTCCTGGATGGCAGAGGAACCTTGAAGCCTGCAGCCTACCCACACTCTCTGGCTCCTACCAGAGGAAGAGGGATTTCAGCACACCCTCACTTTTCCTCACTTTTCCTGAAGTTTGGCGGCTGCAAAGCTGAGGACTCTGGCTCCCCGGGCTCACTGTGCAGCAAGGAAGCCTGGAGGGGCTTGGCCAAGAGGGTCAGCCCTTTATCATAGGCAGCTGGCAGGCTGACTCCCTCCTCTCCTCGCAGGCTGTTGCCTCCATTTCATGTATCTCTATTCCAGATCTTATGATTCAGTTCAAGAGTAACAAGTAGCTAAAAGGACACAGGTGACACAGCTTGTGCCCTCAGTTATTCTTCTGCTTCCATCTTGATCTGTGAGCTTCTCTGGGATGTTAGAGGTAAAAAAAAAAAAAAAAAAAAGAGCTGAGCCTTCCTTCTGGCCTTTTGGCCTTTGTCGCTCTCCTGGTGGTCAGCCTGGGCATGCCCTGTATTATTGATCACGGCACCCTGGAGACACAAGTATGGGTGCCATGAGACCTCATAACAGAAATGTCTAAAAGGGCTTCCAGGAGAGCAGCTGAGCATGAACTCTGGAGAGTTCCAGGAGGCCTCAGGGAGGACAGGTGTGGGAACTATAGATAAATGCAGGGAGTGAGGCTGCACTGAAGGTGGCTTGTAAGAAAGCCTTGCCTTATGGTGAGTATGGAGTCTAATATTATTCATTGAATACCCATAAGTCATTATTGTTCACTAATGAATTTATCCATTCAGTCATAATCACAAAGCAGCCAGAGAATTTGGCTCTGAGTGTGGGGTTCTGAAAAAAGTCGAAGTTTAGAACCAGACTCCAGGGTGGTCAGCAGGTGAGATATGTGTCAATGGCAGAGGTCAGGGGATAGGTTTTCAGGATGGCTTTAGGGCTAGAAGTCTGGCTTAGCACTCCACCCATGGGGAGATATCCTGCCCTCTTGAGCGGAGGTGGGTGATGAGGGGTGGAGGGCACGTGGAGATCCTAGTTCTGAGCCAGGGTCAGCCTGGTCTGCACTGAAGGAGGGTACCAGTGCCCAGGACACAAAGTCAGTGCCCTGCTGGGTGGGAAGATTTCTTTCCTGGGGAAGTAGGGGCTGAGATTTGAAAGGAGAGCCCCTGTTGGATTCTCAGGCCCCTCTTCTGTTTCAAAGGGCACCTGGGGCCCTTCTCATTTGCCCCACTGCCTTTGTCCACTTGAGACTATGTTGGCTGTTGGGGGCATCCAGGGGAACAGTGAGGGCTAAGATGAATGTTCTCTGCCTTTGCCCTGTTTCTTCTCTTCTGGCAGGGGTGGTTGAGGAAGGAAGCCAGGTGAGAGGCAGGCATCCAGGCTGGCCCAGGTGGGCCTAGAGCCCCCATCTTCAGCAGAGGTGACTGACTAGCCATTGCTACTCAGGGAAACAAAAATGGAGGTGGGAGCAAGGCCTGGGTCGGGGGCACTACCATGCTTTCTGGGCCTGTTCATCCTTCTGTGGAATTAGACTCGGGACCCCTGATTTCACCTCCTACCTGGCTGTGGGTGCTGGTTGAATCATGTTCCCTTGCCTTAGGTTTTGCAGGTGCATCAGACTTAGGCCAATATGTGCCAGGAGTGTGGGTGGAAGGTAGAGAGGTGTGTACTGGAGAGAACTCACAACGCACACCTGATGGGAAGGACTCTCACTGGACCGCAGTGGAGGGGGGCAGCATGATGAGGCAGCGAGTATGTCATATTATCAGGGGCTTGTACAGAGACTCTAGGCTCCCTTTAGTTCTAGTTTATGGTCCTGTGGGCAAGACACTAAACTAGCCTCTAAGGGAAATATGATTTTTTAAAAAGTTGAAGTGCTGCCCCATTGCCAAGGATCTCATAATCCAGTTTCAGAGCAGACACTTTTGAAAGTCAGGGTGGCAGTGCTTGTGGCAGCTGGAAAGCCAGTAGATTCTGTCTAGTATGTGAAGTCGGGGTTGGGGCTGCTCCAGCAGGGGGTTAGTAGGACTCAGAAAAGGGAAGGAAGGCCCCCCAAGTCTTGGGGGGCAGTGTAGAAGCGTCTCCTCTGTGGATGAAAAATGGGTTCTATGGAAGGTAACCTTACAGGGTGATCTGATTATAAATTCCTATCTGGGCAGGTCATGGTGGGTGGTCATGCACGCCCCAGGTATATAACTTCTTTAGTAAAAGGCTTACCTTTGCCTTAAGCAAGCCCTGTCCATTGTTTCTGTGCATCTAGGTTAACTTGCCTTTGATCCCAGAGTAATCCTCTTTTGCAGACCTCTTGGAGGCATAACCACCCTCAAGGGAGCACATAATCTTGTTAACTATTCTGTACCTTGCTTCCTCCCATTTCATGTCATTTTCCTTACTTCCCTCCTTAATTCCAAATGCATAAAAGAAGCTGCAAAAGTGTCATTCTCTGGAGCATTGAGATCTTGCTTCCAGACAATTGTCAGTTTGGCTCAAATAAACTCATAAAAATTCTCTACAGGTTTGGACATTCTACATGGACATCTCTCCTCGGGACACTTCTGTCTGTTAGCCCTCTGCCCCCTGGAGCCCCAGTTTCCCTTGCAGATGTCATGTTGTAGGAGCCTATATTGGAGTGAAGAAAGCAAACAGAAGGCAATGAGGTGCAAAAGACAAGGGTTTGCCTATGGATATCCAGGACAAAGGTGGACAGTATGACCCTTGCCCTCAGATAGTTTCTAAACCAAGTAACCAATGAGGCCACTCAGAAGAGTGGGTGGCAAGTGGGCAGGACCCTGCCACTATCCTATAGGGACCATGGTGGAACTATACCATCCATGGCCTCTGGACCCTTTTTCCTGATCTGGAGATATGGTCCTATAATCCTGCAGCCCTAGAGGTAGTTTTCAGGATCCTGGACACAGAGAACTGCAGAACTGGACATTAACTTTCAGCCCATTCTGCCCAGGGCTCACTGTTACGGAAGCCAGCCCCTCTGTGGAGGGCTCTGAGCTTACAACCCCCCGCATCAATCAAAGCCATTCAAGCCACCAGTCTAAGGTCTGTGCTTGCCTGAGCAGGACCAAAGCTGGGGTGGGGGGAGGGATGCGTCTTCGGGTCTGTGGAGGAGCCTGAAGTCTCGGGTAGATGGGGCAACAGAAAGGTGACATGGCTGTACAGATTCAAACTGAGACTGTCCAGGAGCCTCCTCCAATCTACTCTTCCCCAAACACCCTCGGCCCCACCCTTCCCCAGGCCCTCACACCCCGCCATTGGTGGGGGCCCAACACCCTTCATCTCATCGTATAGCCAGATGACTGTAAAAAATACACAGATTACCATAAAACCTTATTAATACAGGTCCACAATCCCTTACCTGAAACCCTTGGAGCCAGATATTTAAGAATTTAGAATTCTTTGGGCTTCAGAAAGATACCAAGAAGAAAATAACGGTACCCAGGTGTAGATGCTGAATATTGCATAACACTCCCAGGGGGTCTGGGGTGACACCCCATAATCAAATACATTAGTATTTATGTGGAGAATTGTGAAAGGCACACTAGAGGAAGTAAATAGAGTATGGAGAGCCTCGCTTGAGGTCAGGTTTTGATGCCAAAGTTAGGAAGAAACTTCGAGCTTGTGGAGGTGTTCTCGCTTTCAGAATTGCAGGTAAGGGGTCACAGACCTGTACTTACTTCCTCCTTTACAGAACAGCACAATTGTCACTGAGGTGCAGTGGTGAAGTGCTCCAGACTGCCTGACCTCACGTCCTGGCTGTGGCATAAACCAGCCATGGGAACCTGGGCCTCAGTTTCCTCACCTGGAGTACAGCTGCGCTAAAAGTATCAAACAGCTTAGCACACATTAAGTACTTAGAACCCTGCTCAGTACGTGGTCCCACATGTGGAACATGATGGCATCATGGGTGGGGACAGACAGACATTTAGGACACATCCTCCATACAGTCTGATAGTTTCAAGCTCCTTGCTGAGCCCTTGCAGGACGCAGGGCAGGCTGGATCTTTTTCTAGGGCTCTGAGCCTCCTAGGGCTGCAGATACAGAGGTTTCAGAAGTCCCTACAGGAGGCTCCGTCAGGTCTTGTGGTCAGCTGAAGGAGAGGGTCCCCGGGGAGGGGCCTGGCCTTGTGTCCTTTATGACAGTGGAGCACTCCCAGCCCCCTGCACATCAGGTGGCCATGAGATTGGTACTATTTGCTAAAAATACAAAGGCATGTGGTCCCAGGGAGATCCTTGTTCACAAAGGAGACTTAGTTTCGCTGAGATTCTGAGGTGAGGCTGGGTCTTGTCAGACACACCCTTAACACCATTTCCAAAGGACAAAGCAAGAATGGTCTTTTCCCTACTGTAAAAGTAATGTGCTTACTGTAAAAATTAAAATCATTCAAAAGGACAGGAAGGAAAATAGAAGCCCTGTTGTTTCCAATTTTCCTAACAGCCCCCTGGGCACCTGTTCCTCTGAGCGCTTCCTCAGATACCCACCCCCCACGCTCACACTCTCACCCATTCATCCACACACCCAACTCTCACCCTCACCCACACATTCACACACCCACTTTCACCCACATATCCTCACCCACGTACCTATTCTCACCCACATACCCCTTCACTCTCACATACACATCCTCACACCACACATACCCACACATATCACACACACCCTCAAACACTCTAATCTTTACAAAAGGGAACCACAGATACATACAAGAACACACTTATACAGAGGCAGGCACTCGGCCATTTCTTCCCCATGCTCGCGGACGGATGCAGGATGCTGCCCCCTTAACTCCCTGAACTGGGAAAGTGGGGGTGAGAATAACATTGTCACAGGGTACCCGAGAGGCTCCAGTGGAACTTACACTTAACAGGAAATCAGTCTGCAAACTGCCAGGTGTGAAAGATCTAAGGGATGATTACTGCCCTCCTCCTAACCCCCTGAACAGAAACAATGTGAAAGGATTTCAGGAAGATGATGAAGCCATCTTAGAGGTGCAGACCACTTGTAATGAGGTTGATGGGGGTGCAGAGGGCTCAGTTTCGGGGCAAGGTGATGCCCTGAAGCCCCCCAGAACACCTCCTTGGTCTGTGATGGTGAACTTCTGTCAGCAGAGGACCTGAGCAGCCCCTGCTCTTGCTGGCCTCTGGCAATTATGGGGGCTCCTCTCCATCTAAGGGGAGAAAAGAGGAAGTTGACCTACGCTGGCTCCTGGCCCCCACCAAACCCCAGTGATGGCTCCCAGGTGTTCCCCTGCCCCCTCCGTCTGGCTTCAGGACTGTGGAAGGGGGCAGAGGCTGAGATTAGGCTGAAGACAGGGAAAGCACCCACCCGCCCCAGGGCTCCGCCTCCATCTTCAGTTTTAGGGCACCTCAGCTATGCTTGGGGACACCTGGGGCTTCCTCTTCCCAACCTACCTGTCCCATAGTCACCTGAGGCTTGCTCGTAAAACTCTTTTTTCCTCGCTGTGGGGATAAAGAACAAAACAAGAGATGGGTAGGAGTGGAGCAGAATTGAGGCCCTGGGTCCTCACCTTCCCTCTCCCTCTCCAGGCCCTTTCTGAGGTCCGGCCCAGTGGTACCCCTTAGCTGTGAGGACGGCAGGGCCCTGTGGCTCTGTGTAGTAGCTGCTGCTCCCCACAGGAACAGCTGTAGCCAAAGAGATGGGAGTAGAGTGTTCCTCCCTGTTGGGCCAGACCAGCTTCGGGCCTCCCACTGTTTCTTCCCCACTTACCTTGAAGGAATCTTTTGGTCAAAATCACAACTCCAACTGCCAGCAAGAGCAGGATAGAGGAGATAACCATGGCAATGAGTCCATGACGAGAGGGTGGTTCTAAGGTAGGTAGAGAAAAGGGGGCAGAGCATGGGACTATCTCTGGAGCCCCGGGACCCTCCCTGCCCTCCTCGCCCCTTCCCAGCCAATCCCAGCTCCTTACCCCAGGCCACAGTGAGTGTGTGGCTCAGGCCAGAGTGCTGCACGTGGCAGGTGTACCTGGCCTCTTCCCCAGCTGGCACCCGCACAGCCGCCCACATCTGGTAGGTGCCGTCCCCACTAGGGCGTGTCTCCACGTGCTCAGTCTCTAGGGCCAGCTCCTCCTCGCCCAGCCACCAGCTCAGCGAGATATCCTGTGGGTAGAAATCCAGGGCCCAGCACCTCAGCATGGTGCCCCTGTCCTCGGTTGAGTGCCTTGTCACATATACTGTGGGTGGCTCTGCAGAGAGAGGTGGAAGGAGGATGGCTGGTGAGTGGCTGCTCTCTGCCCATCCCTCATGCTTGATCCCAGTCTCCTCTAGCATCTTCCATGGTGGAGGACAGGGAGGAGTTGGGGACCTGTCTCTCTCCAGGAAAGGCACTCAACCAACACTGGAGGCAGGGACGACCCATTGCCAACTGTTCCAAAGCAGCACTGTCCTGGGAATTCCCATGAGAGGATGTGACTTCCTGCCCCCACCTCCAAGAAGGGTCCTGGGTGTGGCTATTGTGTCCCATAATAACACCTCCCCTTCTTCCCAAAGAGACCCTAGGATTTTCTCAGACTTTACATACTTCCCCTGTGTACCTACCTGCACACAGTAGGTACCTAATAAGAGGTTGTTTACTGGAGGCAAGAACAATGTCCCTTCCATCACTTTGCAACGAGCATGATTACAAGTGTGGCTCTGAAGCTGGACAGCCTGAGTTCAAAGCTATCCTGACTCCTGACTATAACCCTGTGTCTCTCAGTGCCTAATGGGGAACCATCGTTCCTTCCTCTCAGAGTTGTTCTGAATGATATAATCCAGGTGTGAAGGTTCCTTTCACATGTCAACCTTACTGGGCCATGTTGTACCCAGGTATTTGGCCAAACAGTTTTGTGTGTGTGTGCTTGTGTGTGTGTACACATGCGCTTCTGGGTGAGATTCACATTTGAATCAGTGGACTCAGTAAAGCAGATTGCTCTCCCCATGTGGGTGGACCTCACCCAATCAGTTAAAGATCTGAATAGAACAATAAGGCTGATAAGAGGGAACTCCTCCTGCCTGACTGCCTTGAACTGTGACCCTGTATTTTCTTGCCTTCAGACTCAAACTGAAACATCAGCTCTTGGGTCTCAAGCCTGTGCCATTGGCTCTCCTGAGTCTCCTGCTTGCCGACTGCAGATCTTGGAACTTCTAAACCTCCATAATCATGTGGGCCAATTCGTTATAACACATCTTTCTCTGTTCTCTCTCTGTGTGTATACATGCACACACATACACACATACATCCTGTTGGTTCTGTTTCTGTGGAGCATCTAATATACCAGGTGAAGGAGGCATGACAACACTTGGTGCTGGATGAGAGTTAAGCATACCTATTGAACACACATCAATATGGTGCTGTAAGGGAGCATGGACTATTATTACCACTCTCATTACACTGATAAGGAAACTGAGGCACAGAGAAGGCAAGCAATCTGCCCAAGGTCACACAGCCAGCAAATCCTGGAGCCAGAATATGGATCTGGAGGCTGGGCTCCAGTGCCTGAGCTCTGAACCACCATGCTCTGCCCTTGTAATCATGTCTTCTTTTCCTGACATTATCTGTCCTATCTTCCTCCTTCGAGGAATATCTTCCCCATTACCTCAGCTGACTCACCATTGAATTAGCAGACAACCATGGTGGGCGGGGTGTTCTGACCATCCCCACCCCCCCAGCAGCCTGTGAGGACTCCATCTTTGGTACCCCCAAGCACCCACCTTCCTTACTGTCCATTCCAGCCCATGTACCTCCATCCCCGCTGGCCAGGGTCAGAAGTTTAGAATGCACCTGGAGTCTGGGAGCATGCTGAGCATGAGGGGTGTGTGGAAGCAACAGGCTGAAGGGCCTCAGATTCCCTGTAGTCTCCAGTGGCTCAGAAAGTCATAGGGAAGCTCTCCCCTGGGACCTGGGGCCATTTCCCAAGGAGCAGACTCACTGGATGTTAAACCCTAAGAGGACTTTATAAGCCATCAAATTTAACCCACTCACTCTACAGATAAAGAAAATGAGGCCAAGACAGAGTCCCCCACCCCACCCCCCACCACACTGGGGACTCCAGAACCCCTCACTCTATCTCACCTGGAATAGGGGCCTGAGGCTCTCTTCCTGCTCTGCTGGTTGGCTATCATTCCAGGCCCCAGTGGGCTTATCTGGGTCAGGGGGACACAGTCTGCCCACCCCCGGTCTTCTCTGTCAAATGGAACAGCTCCTGAGAATGGGAGTGTGGGGCTACATTGCATTGCCACAAGTCGGGCCTTACCTTTCCGGGTCAGGTGCTGGCCTCCCAGCTCCAGATACCTGCGCAGAGAAGCGAGGCAGAGGCCCTCCAGGTAGGCCTTGTCATACTCGGCATAGCAGCGCTCCAACTCCCACCAGCGCTTGGTCCGCATAGCGATGGGCTCAGCTGATACCCAGCTCAGAGTCTCCAGGTCTAGTGACAGGTGGTCCTGCCCATCGAAGCCAAACTGCCAGAAGCCGCTGGAGCGGCCATCCTCCTGGATATTACACCCGAACATGCGCTGAGTGCTATGCATGCCTGCGTGCAAGAAGGCCACAGTTAGTGGGGGCCATGGGGCTCAGAAGCCCACCACCCGCAGTGGACTCTGAAGTGGGGGCAGGGAATGGGCATTTATTTTTATTTTATTTTTTATGCCTACAGCACCTGGTATTCCTAGGTGGTCTCCCATCCAAGTACTAACCAGGCCTGAACCTACTTAGTTTCCAAGATCAGATGGGATCAGGCTTGTTCAGGGTAACATGGCCGTAGCCGGGAGTGGGTATTTAAAAAAAAATGCTCCCCATGTAACTTTTATGAGCAGCCAGGGCTGAGAAGTCTGTTAGGCCTCTCGTGTGAGAAGCATAGTCGAGTTCATAATTAGTCACATCATTATTTTCTATGCTACTGAGAAGGAAAAAATTCAGTTATTTGTGGGTGTAAGATGCCCTCAATGGTTGTAGAGATGTGGATATGTGAAATCTGGTGCATGTGGTTGTTACCACTGCCACTGGGGGCTGGTGATGTTCATCCCAGGGGACTCTGGGCTCATGCACAGCCCTTCCCAGTCTCAGTCCTTTATGTCTAGTCCTTCTGGGGCCCCTGGGGCCTGAGGGTTTTAGTCACTTGGGAGTCTGGGCACAGAGTGGGTGAGTGCTGCATGGAGCTATGCTCCACACTGGCACTTCATTCAGTGTCATCAGCAGTCCTGGCAGTGGGTGTGCTCTCAGCATTGCTGCGAGGAGGCTGAGGCTGAGAAATGTTCCTGCCCCTCACCCCTCACAGACACTGGGCAAAACAGGGGTCCTCACCCGGCTTCTGCATCCCATCTTGAGCAATTTGCCTAGTTCAAGTTCATCCAGCCTCCCCCCGCTGCCTGGCACAGATGGTGTCTGAGGCCATGGTGGGTGTGATTTTAATCATTTGGGGAGGGGGAAGGGAAGGCCAGGAAAGACCTCTGAGGTCTGCTAGGGTCTGGAACCCTGGTAGCTGAGGAGAGGGCATTGTGGGCCGCCAGCTCCCATGGACGCTTGCTGTATGGCCGTGGGCTGCTTGGTGCAGCCGCAACTGATTCAGAAGGCTCTTGTGGCCCCTGCTTGGCCGTTGGGGAAGGAGAATGGGAAAAGCCATGCCTCAGGAACGCGCCCAGCACCCACTGTCCCCTAGTGGACAGGTCGGGAAGCTCAGCGTGCAGAGCGTGAAGGAAGGAGGTGGAAAGGGGTGGCGGTGGGGAGGCGCCCACGCACCGCCGGTGTGGTTGCGGTAGCCCATCACCGTCCACGTCTCCACCTGCTGCACTTCTGCCCAGGCCTTCTGCTTCTGGGTCTCCGTCTCCCAGTACTGGGCGTCCACTGGCGCCATCCACCCGGCCTGCGGCTCGGCCCTGCCCACACGGCTGTCATACCGGATGAAGGGGTGGTCGTCCACGTAGCCTACAGCCAGAAACTGGGGAAGACCGGGGCCTGGCTCTGACAGCGCCAGGTAGTGGTAGCGGAGGGAGTGCGTCCCTGAGAAAAGAATGCAGGTCTCAGGGTCACGGGCACTTCCAGGATTTGCACCTGGGTCTAGTGAAAACCTACCCAGAGTACTCCTTATCTTGAGCAAGAACTGGCAATTTCAGTTAGAAAGAAAGGGCATCCAAATGCTCTAAACAAAGAATCAAACATGGAGGCCAAAGTTCATTTGCTAAGGCTTGTGACTTTCAGTTTCTTAGCTCCTCACTCTGGGCCTACTTACCCTTTACACTCATCTCTAGTAAGTGTGATCATCTGGTTTCCCATCTCACAATTAACAAAGGTATGATTTAAAAAGAGTCCGTTCTCTTGGAAGCTTAATTTATGTGGAATTATTCATTCCCCAGGGAAGCAAATAAAGGTCGCCATCATTCTTGACTTGAACCTGCCTCAGGGTTGCTCTCCACCATGTATTCAGAAGCAGCAACTCAACCATTCAACTTGGTGCTGGAGATGGAATCAACTTAGCAGCTGGAACCGACTCAAGCCGATAAAACAAATGCTGTATTTTTAAAAATCCAGCCTACCTCTCTCAGAAATGGCCACGGCTCACTGCCTTACCTAACTTTTAAGAAAGTTTTTGCTCACATGCCACCTTCTCAGTGAGGCCTTCTTAGCCCACTCCAGGAAACAGTGACCCCCCCACCCCCACCCCCCAGCACTCCCATCTCTGAGTTAATGTTCTGCAATGATGACCACCTCCTAGAGAATCTGCACTTCACTTGTTTATCTTGTTATCAGTCTGCCTGTCCAGGGCAGGGATTCCTATATGGATTGCTTTCTTGTTTTCCCAGCACCTAGAAGAGTTTCCAGCACATACTAGGTGCTCAATGTTTGAATATTCAAATGTGACAGGAGGAGTCAAACACAGCACACTTACAGATCTCATTTATGCTAGCTAGGGCCACATCAAACTCTGCACAGCCCTCTGTCCCAGGCCCTCCTCTTGCCCAGTACTTCCTCATTCCTCCAGGAAGCCCTCCTGGTTCCATCCTGACATCCCTCAGAGGGGTCTCCGTGCACCCTGTGATCAACTGTGGGCTCCGTAAGAGTGGGCAGTACATTGGACTGTGTCACTACTGTTTCCACAGGCCTTGGGGAGGGGGGGACATCATGCCTGGCATACAGTGGGCACTTACTTCCTGTATTTATTGAATCAAACAAAAAATAAGAGCATGAATGGCAGTGACAATAATCACAGCTCCCATTTTTGGAGTGACTGCTGTGTTTCCTGCACTGGTCTTATTGCTTTTCATTCACTATCTCGGTTTAGCTTAAGGATAGCCCTAAGTAGCTGGTGTGACTGGCCCATTTTTCAGATGAGGGAACTGAGGCCCAGGGAAGGCCAACTATAGCAGCCAAAGACAAGCTTGAGAAAGATGGGAGCCCTGACTCTTTCCCAGAGCCTGCTACCTTCTAGGCTAAGGGGAGGAAAGTCCCTTCTCATGGCTGGTGGAACAGGTCAATGTTAAGAAGTTGTGAGGGAAAGGTCAACATCTGGCCTGGGCTGGCACAGGCCTCCTGGGAAATAGCTGGAATCTCAGGGTGCTGTTTCCTTAAGAACCACCAAATTAAGATCAGTTAGGTGCTTCCAGGATGGGAGCTGCAGCTGCTCTGTGTCAAGGTGACCCACCACTCCTTGACCCTGACCTGCAGCGGCTCTGCCTGCCCTGGGTGTGATGGGGGCAAACAGCCTCCATATGGTGGGAAAGCCGTGCACAATGGGTTTCCTGTCTGGTCTCCTTCTCCACAGGAAGCATAGTGCAGTGGGCTGAAAGATACCCCTAAGATACCTCTGGGACCTGTGATGTTACCTTCTATGGTAACAGGGACTTTGTAGATGTGATTAAACAAGATGTCTTGAGATGGGAGGTGATCCTGGATTGTTTAGGCAGGCCTGAAATGGGTACTTACAAATGGGAGGCAGAGGGAGAGCCTGTGAACATCAGAGGAGAAGGTGGATGTGAAGATGGAACATAGAAAGATATAGGAAGGTGCCACAAGCCCAGGAATGCAGTTCTAGAAGCTAGAAAAGGCAAGAAAATAAATTCTTCCTTCCAGCCTCTACATGGAGCTGGGCCTGCTGACACCTCAGTCTGGTGAAGCCCACTTTGGACTTCAGAACTCCAGAACTGTAAGAGAATAAATATATTTTATTTAAGCCGCCAAGTTGTGGTCATCTGTTACAGCAGTTACAGGAAATGAATACACATGGGGTTAGACTAAAGCCTGGTACGTCCTATGAGTTTGGTGGCCCTGAAGGTCACAGTTGCTGCCCCGAGACAGAGGAGGATGCACAATATGGGAGGAAGGATGTCCTCTGAACACTGCAGTGAGTCCAGAGTCTCTGAACCACCACCAAGACCAAGGCCTGAGGGACAAGGAGTGGGGGCACAGGTGTGGGGGGCCATTTGGCCCAGGCCAGGTGTTGTTGTTCTTTGAGTGGGAACTTGTTTTGGTGGAACGAGCTGGATCTTGAGAGCACGGGCCCCGGGGCTGAGGGGGAGGTTTCAGGATGTGCTGACTTGGTGTATACATTTGTAGCTAACAAGCATCCTTGTTCCTGAGTATATAAGCATGTGAAAAAATAAACTCAGGGTCGAGTCTCCGAGCTCGTCCCTCTTGAGCCCATCTGTGTGTTTCCCTTCTTCCTCTTTTCTTTTCCCGTCCTTCGTTACAGGAGGCCCTGATTCGGCTGTCGGCTGGCTCCGACACACAGGGACCCTGGAAGCAAAGAGACCGCAAGGGTGCTTACATGCTCTTCCCCAGGTGTGGGAAGGCGACAAAAAGCAAGTAACCACAAGGTTGGGCTTGGCGGGAAAGGAAGCCACACATGTTTGGTGGTTCTGTTAGGGCAGGTGCACAATCTGCCTATTAGGTAATGTCACTACAGTTGTCCCCTCTTATCCGTGGTTTCGCTTACCACAGTTCCAGTTACCTGCAGTCAACTGTGATCCAAAAATATTAAATGGAAAATTCTAGAAATAAACAACTCCTAAGTTTTAATTCGCACACTGTTCCGAGTAGTGTGAGGAAATCTTGAGCCATCCCACTCCATCCTTCCTGGGATGTGAATCGTCCCTTTGTCCAGTGTTTCCATGCTGTAATGCTCCCTGCCCATTAGTCACTTAGTGGCCATCTTGGTTATCAGATTGACTGTCATGGTATTGCAGTGCCTATGTTCAAGTCACCCTTATTTTACTTAGTAATGGCCCCAAAGTGCAAGAGTAGTGATGCTGGCAATTTGGATATGCCACAAAGAAGCCAAAAAGTGTTTCCTTTAAGTGATAAGGTGAAAGTTCTAGACTTAAGGAAAGAAAAAAATATCACCTGCTGATGTTGCTAAGATCTATGGTGAGAACAAATCTTCTATCCATGAAACTGCCTATTTTATAAATTAAATTTTATTATAGGAAGGATCCATGAGAAACAGTAAATATAGGGTTTGGTACTTTCCGTGGTTTCAGGCATCTTTTGGGGTCTTAGAATGTATGGATAAGGAGGGACCACTGTTATTTATCAGTGCTAGCTGCTTTAGTGACCAATTATTTTTGGTTAAAAATGAGGGGAAGTCTATTAATGTATAACTTTTTAAATTTATGAAATACTTATGTGCTGGGCCCTGTCCCAGTTACTTTGCAAAGTTGTGGCTCAGTTGACCTTCATAACAACTTTCTCAGGCAGGCACTATTGTACCTATGACAGAGAGGAAACTGAACCACAGAAAAGCAAAGTCACCTGCCAAGCTCACCATGGTGAAAAGCAGGGCCAGAGTATACACACAGACTCTTGAGGTGTTTGGTCTTAAGCCACAGCCACTCTTTGGTGAACACACTTCTGGCTGAAGCTCTGCCCACCCTGGCAGGCCAGTGGCGACCTCCCTGCCACCCTACTCAGCAAAAGACTTTCTTATCACCTGCTGTCTGGCCCTCTCCAAGGCCCTGGGGATGCTGGCATAAGCAGAATAGCCCCAAGTGCCTCCTCTCAGCAAGCTTACGTGGATGCAGGATAAGCAAGATAAATGAATAAAATGTATGATAGGCTGGACAGCAGAAAGTGCTGAGGGGAAAAAATAAAGCAGAGATATATGAAATATTAGAGGAGGGGTTTAAATTTTAGATAGAATGGTTGGGGAAGGTCTCCCAGAGGGGGAAACTCAAAGGTCCTGAGGCAAGAGTATGCTTGGAGGGTTTGGTGACTTCTATAGTAACAAAGCAGAAAGCTAAAATGGTGATGTGATTCAGTGCAGTAGTAGTAGGGATGAAAGAAGGGACTGAATGCCAATGTTTTCCCAGGCTTGTCCAGATGGCGTCTACAATGATGTGGATACAGCCTCTCACCTAGCCCTCCCTGCTATGGGGGTTCTGGTTCCTGGCCTTGACTTCTGCTCCACTCTGGACTGTTACACCCATGGCTTATGCCTTGGTACTGCATGCCCATCCTCGGAGTCAGGGACCCATTTTGAGGACAAGTTCACTATTGTGGCCCTTTACTCAGGTGACTTCCAAGTACTGCCTGGCACGTACCTAGGAGCCTGCCGTCATCCCCCTGCCCTGAAACCCCACTGCTGTCTGCTCTACCTGCTAGGTGGCCCTGGGAGCCCAGCCTGCTCTCCGCAGGCCTCATACACTGCCCACACCCCTCTTTTGCCCCAAGAAGATGGGAATTCTCAGCTGGGAATAGACTCCCACTTGCTCATTAGACCTAGGAGGGGTGATCATGCCTTGAGCTCCAGCCCAGAGTGGAGCAGGATAAATGGAGGAAGCAATTATCAGGCTACTTCCCTGGCTTTGGAGATAACAGGTGCCAGTCCTGCCAAGCTGGGATCAGTGCCAGGTACTATGGGATCATGGTAGGAGGAAGTGAGAGCCACATGGCAGATGTGCAGGGGAATCTGCTCCTGCTGTGACATGGCCTTAGGAAGTGGCCACATAACCATTGCTGCCTCGGCCTGTCTGTGTCATTAGTCTCACTGTCTCCTCCTGGTCACTGAGCCATGTGGCCCCAGTCCCTCAATGGGCAATCCTGCCTACCTTATGCACAGTCTCTATCTTCTGACTGTGGTGGGGGAGGAAGGCAGGCACCTGTCTGCTTTCCTGCACCCCTACCAGGAGACTTTTTTTTGCCTCTGCTCCACCTCCCCACAATCCACTTGGTACTGCAGCTCTCTAGCTGTGTGGCCTTGAGGGAGTTGTCACAACTCCAGGCCCTGCTTTCCTCCCCCATAAGTGGGCATCTCCGCAGTGGTGGAACATTCACTGAGAGAGTGAAGCTGAGACACAGGCACAGGGGTGGAGGAAGGGCCCAGCAAAACCATCTTCCCAGTCTCCCTGTCCTGTCCCGAGGGGCCAGCCCTCTGGAAACCAGGTCCCAGCCCCCTCGAGGGCTCTGAGGCTCTGGCCTCTGTGTCCCCCACCCTGGCAGAGTCCCCTCTCCTGAGGCAGTCCACTAGATTTCCAGTCTGTGGATGCGCCCTCTTGTAGGCTGGGCGTTCCCAGTCTCTGACATCCTGTCTCTCCAGCAGGTGAGTAGGCCTTACCTCCAGGCCATGGCTTATTTTCTAACTTCAGGCTAGCCAGTTCTGCCATCATGACCTTTGCTAAGGAAGCTGGGCCATCGGCCACCACGGGCAGCCCCCAGGGACTCTCTGTAAGGGAAAATGAAAAAAGGAAGTATGACTCTCCAGGCATAAATATTCTACATGTTGTTGTGTCCTCTGGGAGAGAGGGTGTGGAATGACAGTGAGAGGTACTTTGGAAGGGAAGAGGTACACAGGGCCCTGGCCTCAGGAGTGACCTGGAACTCCCAGTGCACGGGTGCAAAGCCAACAAGGCGAGTCTGTGGCCTCGGTGCCAGGCATGCTTCCTGTGCCTCACAAGTATTGATTTATGGCATTTTCACTGGTGTTTCCTGTGAGGTGGGCCCTGATTTTTCCTATCTAGAGAGGAGGAAAGCCAGGGCTGGGCTGCGCCCACTTCTGCCAAGGTTCCCCACCTGGCTGCCCTGGCACCACCTAGCGACTCTGATAATCCTGCCATCGACCTGGATTTAGTTGTTCCGGGGGCAGAGGAGGACTGGACACTGGCAGGTGTTGACAGCTCCCAGGTGATGCCCATGTAATGCCAAGTGGAAAGCCTGCCTGTTCTGGCTCGGTGCGCTGGCTTGCTCGGCTTTGCCAGCCATTCTTCTCTTGCAGTGTTACTCATCTGACATCTATTGAGCGCCTACCCTAAACCAGGCAGTGAGCTCGGGTGGGGTTTGGGGACAAGTGAATAATTAAATAAGCAAGTCCAGTAAGGCAAGTGGGGCAGATTAGTGTGGGGTGCAAGAGGTGCTGGGAGCACCCTGGGGGAGGAGGGTGCTGGAGTCAGAGGTCTTGTAGGCTGAAATCCAGAGGAAACCTCACCAGCTGTGGTTACTGAGCAGTGGGGTGAGTGAGAAGGAAAGAATATTTTAGGCTAGGGAGCCTTCAAGTGTCATCCCTGAACCAGCTGCATCAGCGTCACCTGGGAACTTGTTAGAAATGTAACTTCCTAGGCCCCAGCTCTACTGAATCAGAAACTCTGAGGGTGGGGCCCAGCTTTCTGTGTTCTGCCAGCCCCCTGAGTGATCCTGAGGTGATTTCAAAGCTTTAGAACTGCTCTTGGTAAAAAATAACTAAAAGCAGGAATGCCTGGCATGAAAAAGACTGTGTTGCATCCAGGAAAACCAAGGTCAAGGGCAGACTGCAAATGCAAGAGATGAGTCTGGGGAGGAGGGAAAGGTAGATCACCTCTCTATGCCTCAATTTCCCCATTAGAAAGTGGGGGATAATAGGACTGTTGTGAGTGTTTAAGTTAATATCGTAAATTGCCTAGATAGTGTCTGGTGTGAGGGGTGCTTTTGGAAGACATTTGTCAAATCAGTCCATGGGAGAGGCCAAGTTGGCACAGGTCCTAAAGCTGGAGTTCTGGGTCAAGGCCTGGGGCAGACAAAGGACATGGCTGTGGCTGACATGGAACAGACCCTGAGTCCCTGGGCTGAGATGAGCCTGCCACGGAGGGCAAGATGAGGGAAGCAGAGAGAAAAGGGCCTGCAGAAGCACCTGAGAAGTCTACGATCATGCTACCCTGAACAAGCCCACTCCCGTCTGATCTCGGAAGCTAAGCAGGGTCGGGGCTAAGCAGAGTCTGGCCTCGTTAGTACTTGGATGGGAGACCACTTGGGAAGACCAGGTGCTGTAGACATATAAGAAAAAAAAAAAAGGGATTGTAAACTGACAAGGTCCTTGCAATCTGTGAGATCAACCAAGGGTCGCCTCGCCTAAAAAAAAGAGGAGGAAGCGGGAAGCACAGAGGGGGACCAGAGGTCTCAGGGGCCAGTCCTGAAGTCCCACAGGACCATCTCCCTCAGTGCCCCACAATGGCCTCTGCGGTCCCTCCCCTAGCCTGCCCATCGCACTGCTCCCATCTCAGTGCCAGCACCAGCAATACATCCAGCCAGGTGCTTAGGCCAGACACTCCAGCTCAGACACTCCAGCTTTGTGATTATCTGTCTTAATCTATCTCGTGTGGTCTTGGTCACGTGATCTTGGTCCCAAGGGCTACTGGTGAGTTCTGCCTTTTTGCTTCTCACCTGGTCAGGACTCCCTTCCTCGGCTCTTGCCTGAGGCAACAAGGGCCCTAGGGCCAGACTGGTGGGGCCCAAACCATAGCCAGTTGTGAGACTTTGTGCAACTTTGGGTAGCCAGTTAAGCTCTCTGAGCCTCAGTTTCCCTATGTTTACCATGGAGATTTAACCAAATCATCATTATAGCATGCTAATGAAGTACAGGCTTCTGATGCAGCACTCATGATATCTGTCCCCCGAAAGCCACTTGCTCACTCCCCACCTTCTGAAGGGAAGGCTGGCATCCAGGAGCATTGTGAGGGGGCCTGCCAGGAACCTTTGGCACCATCCTCTCCATGTGACATCTCTTTCCTGCAGTTTGGCATACACATGGGGTTATCCCTCCACTCCTTCCCTCCTCCTTTGTTTGGGGTCCCATGCCCCTGGATCAGCCCTGACCCTTTCTCCCCACACACCCATGACCATCCCTGCCATACACAACTGGAAGATCGCACCAGGGGGGAGCTGTAAGAGGGGCAAGGGTTCCTTTTCTGGGGCCCCTGTATTTCCCTGGGCTGTGTGAACCTGAAAACTCAATTTGGGAAGCCTCGACAATTGGGAAAAATATAACTTCTTTATTTTCACTAACCTCTAGCTGACATTTAGCATTTCTTCTTATGAAGAATGGAGGCAACAAAGCCCAGCAAGGTCAGCCGGACCTGAATTTTGGTCCCGTACAAGCCACAGGTGTTTTCGAGTCACATGACAGTTGTTGCAGGCACCTGGAAACCTGTATTCTCTTCCCCACTACTTCCAAGTTGCTATTACTTAGTGTAACTTAGAAGTACATATGTTATATGTCACAAATTTATGTTTCTAGTTTAAAAATTTTAAAGTCTTTATAGAAATATAATTGGGTCCATTTTATGTATTAAAAACATTCTGAGACGAGGTCCAAGGCACAAAAAAGGTTTTAAAACTCCGACTCCAGATCCAGTGCTGCCACCTAGCGTCCTCTCTGGGCTCTTTTAAATTGGTATATTGTGAGTTGAGGATGTTCTGAGAAGCGGAAATAGCTTCTTGTAAGTGAATGAAGGAAGCCCTCAGAACAGAGGTTGGCAGAAAGGAGGCTGCCGGTTACTATTACTGCTGTGATGGTGGACACCTCTCCTCCTGTGCAAATAAATGTTCGGGCGTCTCTGCGGCCGCCGTGGGCGGTGCCCCGTGGGAGCCATGGGGAAGCCAGGATGAGGTCAGGCCCAGCCAGCTCTGCAAGCAAAACTGAAACTGGGAAAGAATGGAAATTCCGAGCCGGGTTGTCCCTCCTCGCACTCCCCATGACCCATTAGGGACTGCCTAGGATATCCAAGATAGCCTCGCCAAGAGGCCAGGGAGACCCACTGCGATGGGCGGGTGCCCAGCCCAGCTAGCACACAGGGGAGCTGGCCGCTCTCAGCTACCTGCCACCGCTGAGCGTGCCCAGGGCCTTCCTGGAGAACCAGGCCTCGGGAGCCGAGCGCGAGCGGCGTCCTCCGGAGGGGCCCACTGGGACCCCCAGGAAGCTGAGGCGTCGACTGGGTCGCGGGCCGGGGATCACCGCCAGTCCTACGTGCCCCGCTAGCCTCCCGCCGTCCCCTCCCGCTGGCCGCTCACCCCGATCCAGGGGCCCCCAGTGGGAGGAGACAAACCAGAGCCCTGCCTAGCCCGGGGCTCAGTGTCCCCCGCAGATCCTGGGTCAGCTCTCCACCTCACCACCCCTCCAAACCCGGAGGCGGCCTCTGCGGTCTCAGCCAAAATCTCCTTCGTCTTCCCCCATCCCCACCCGCACTTTAGTGGGGAACGATTTGGGATCGGCCCCACGACCCCCACGCCTCCGCTCCCAGTCACCTGACGCGCTCTCCCACACCAGTTCCAACAGCAGCAGGAGCAGAAGCGGCGGCGCGCACCCGGGGCCCCGCTGGCCTCTGGCCGCCAGCCTTGATGGCTGCCCTAGGGCGCTGGTACTGGCGGACACCCTCTTCAACTGTGGGGCCCGTGGCCTTGTGTCAACGCCCGCCGCCATTCAACCCCGGAGTCGTCCTTTATAGGGTCCCAGGCTGGCAAACGCTCAGCATCTCTAGGGCTGCTAAGCTGCTGCCCCGCCTCGCCCCGCCTCGCCCCGTTTGGTTCTGACCCCGCCCCGGCCCGGCCCTGGCCCCGCCCCAGCCGGCTCCGGCTCCGGTCCCTCCCCTTTTGGCTTTGGCCTCGCCCCTCTCCTGGTTCACAGCAACTCTGACGCCTGCCAATCCTCGATGGTCCCCTCTGCTGGTCCTCCGAAGGAGAACCACCTCCCCCCCCATATGAAAGGAAACCAGTCACGTTGATAATATGAAATATAGCTTATACTTTTCTTCACTAACTCATGAAATGAGACCCGGCGGTGGAGCTAAATAATGTTACTGTCATTTGACAAGTAGGGCAGATGTCTGTCACAACTGTCAAGGGATTCGAAAATACCTGTGGTTTCTGTTGGGGACCAAGGCATGGGCCTCCTAATCCTACTGTGCTTTGCTATCTGCATTCATCATAGGAAGAATGGCTGCATTTCAGCTAGAGCTTAGTGAAAAACAAGGTTATTTTTCCCATCCAGGTTCACAGTCTCCTGAATTCTGGCCAGGCGACCACCCCCCCTCCATGTTCGGGACAATAGTTTTCAGCTAGGGGGTTTCTCATAATTGAAAATTCAGGAAGAGGGCTGTGGTGGTCCTAATTGGGATGGGTTGGGGGAGCTCCTCACACATCGGAGAGTGGGGTCAGGGGTGCCAGAAGTCCAGGCCCACCATGTCTGGCAGTCAACAGCACATGGTGTCCTGTCAGGTCTACATGAGGGGAGAAGCGGGATTGTAATGATCTGCGTCTAGAACACATCATTTGTCGAGCTTTAATATTTTCAAAGGAACACTATTGGAGGGGACTGTGACATATCCACAGACATCAGCATTACAAAAATCAAAGAGAGATTTTTTTTTTTTAGGCAATCTAGGTTTATATTGGGGGCCAAATCAAATAGAGTGACTCAGTTGGCTTTGGTTTGTTTCAAGGAGTAAAGTAGGACGACCAATTGGTTCCGGTTTTAGCACTGAAATTTCTGCATCCTGTGAGCCCTCTCCATCCCCAGCAAACCAGGACAGCTGGCCATGGGACACAATGGGCCTAGTTAGAAGGGGCAGGCAAATGTCATTTCCATAGTATACATTGCATCTTCCAAGAAGGACTTTCCACTGCAGATGGAAGGGTAGTGGTGTTTTGTGTTTTGGGGTACCCACTGCGGCACTATGTTACCCACATTGCAGAGCTTCGATGGCCCACACAGCAAACTAGATCCATCGGCATTCCTAGCTGTCCTATTTACAGATATTCTGCATGTATGTGGAAATGCCTATTTAATTATTGTTTTTTTTTATAGTCAAGTTATACATTTACATGTTGAAACAAGTTACTATTTTATTATAATTTAATTTTAAATACTTTTTGTTGCAATTATAGCATTATATCAATTTTAGTTTTAATTCTATGGATATGTAGATTACATTATCTTTGACTTCTCCTTCACTGGAAAGGATGTAACAAACCTTTGTAGGAAGGAGGGCTCTGTAAAAAGGCTTTCTGAGATTTTCTGAAAGGATACATGCCTACCACAGGTGAGCAGGAAGAGCCTCCCCAGGTGGTGACAGGTGACCTAAGTCTTGACACAGAGAGCAAGGAAGATGAAAGTGTAGGAGGAAAAGCAGTTTTGGGCAAGCAGACACAGGTATTCCTCAGGGCAGGCCGAGAGGTGCATGGGGAACAGAGGGAGTTGCTGGGGGAAAGAAAGGCCACATAGCTGCGCAGGTTGTCAGAGCTCAACCACAGAGGGCACTGACTGGCCATCCTCAAGTTTCCATAGGGTCACTGAAAGGATAGGCATCCAGATCCACCCATCCATTCAACCACTGGGGGTGTCTGCTCTGCACCAGGCACCCCATCGGGCAGAGACCAGGTGAGGTCACTGCCAGCAGAAAGTCCACAGTCTGGAAGGAGGTAGATTTACATTACTTACCCTAATAGCAACAGCCAACACCAACACTTAGATAACCAAGGATGGGCTGCATGGTTCCTGTTCTAAAGCCTTTACTTACAGCTGTCATTCAGTCCTCTCAATAACCCTCTGAGGCAGGAACATAATTATCTCCATTTTACAGATGGGATAAGTAAGGCAGATTGAGGTTGAGCAACCTGCCCAAGTCAGGCAGCTGGACTGGGATTTGAATCCAGGCAGTCTGGCTCTGGACACCACACTCTTAATGGTTCCACTTGTGAACTGGGAAGAGAGCTACAGCACCCTGAGTGCTATGATAGAGGTTCAGAGGAGACACTGAGAGGAGCAGCCAGTGTCTCACCGAGGCTTACGAAAGGTGTCCTGGCTGCTGTCTTTGGGTCAGGGTCAAAGAGGAGGATAGAAGATTGGCTTTGTGAGAGAGGAAGAGAAATACCCAATGAGGCCAGCCTCATCCAGCACCTCCAAGAGAAGAGCTTTCTGAGAGGTTTGGAGATGTACCAGGCATCCTGCCATTCACTCTCTGCTTCCCCAGTAATAAGAAGTATCTCTGGAGCTGCCTCTGGTCCCCTCCTGCTTGCCGGGCTACACAGTCTTGACCCAGAGACACAGTGGTCAACTCCCCTGGGATCTCTGCTCCAGAGACATTGGCCAAACTCTCCCCCATCCTTGGTTCTACCCTCCCCAGTTTCCTGCCTGGACACCCACGGTAATGCTTCTAGTCTCTAGTGTTTCCCATGAGGAGCTGAAGGCAGAATTCTTCTGTGAGTGCATCTGATACTCTTGGATCCCCAGGTCCTTCCCCGTGGGACAGCTTACCTTTCAGGGCTGAGGACCAGACGCTGAAGCAGAATCCTAGGCCCACTCCCAGCAGAGTGAGAAGCTCACCGTCAAAGTTGAGTCGTGAGAATGAAGTACATTATAGCTCAAACAGTGAGCTATAAACAAATTGGTTAATAAGATCACCAGCAATTTTGAAATTAGTAATATCAGCACGGATGACATCAATTACCACCACAGAGAGCCAGGATTTCTGCTGGCTAAGACTTCTACAAGAGGGCAGGAGGGCAGGAGGACAGAAGGACAGGAGGTCAGGAGGGCAGGAGGATAGGAGGACAGGAGGACAGGATGATAGGAGGATGAGATTCCTCCAAGTGCAGAAGGACCAGGCCAGCAATCATCCCCAGAATTGATCATCCCCAGAGTCCTTACCCAGAGGGTAGAATCAGGCAGAGAGCTGGACGTGTAGCTCTGGAACAACCTAGAGTCCTTCTAGAGGTCGTCCTGTCCTTATGGAGACTTGTACAACCAATCCAGAATGGGGTCTCCTCCAACACGTCTTGGAACCCCCAAGAGCCTCTGAATGTAATAAAACTGAGAGTCCTCCCATTGGCTCCTCACCAGAGTGAGGGTCCATTCAGCCCCTGGTGTTCCACCTACAGGTGTATCCTAGCTGCTCTCCAGAAGATGGTAAGGCCCCTGGGTGGGCACTGGGATGTCCTCAGCCTCGTGTCTCCAGAAGCCAGGCATGGGGAGGTGCTCCCATGTTTGCTCATATGACGGATGCACAGTCTCTAAATCACAGCGGAGGCTGTGAGCAGCACAGCTTAACCATCAGCTCTTCAGAACACTGTTTAATCAGTGATGGCCCCCAAACCCCCTGTGCTCCTGGTAGGACTCTGGGCACAATGAGCTGCTGGGACAAGGGGCTAGAGGGGTGGAACCAGGCTTGCTCTGGTATTCTAGGAACCTCTTGAGGAGATAGACACACTCTCATGCTCCAGCTCAAATTTTCTTCACTTTTGAGCAGCCACATTGCCTCCCAGTAGCACTTGGTGATGAGGGAGACACAATGGGCAGCCATATAGGTGTTCATCTCTAAGTGGTGTAGCCCATCCATCATAGGGAACTGGTGAAACCCTCAGATGCTGCTGGGACCTTGAATCCGACCATGAGCTGGATAACATGGACCCCTGGAAGGCCCCAGTCTCATCAGGGTCCTCCGAAGTGGGAGTCAGGGTGGGGTGTGAAAATCCAGGGAGCCACACAGGCTGCTTGGCACAACTGGTTTTCTGCTCAAAGTCTGAGGACTTTTTCAAAATATGCAGTTTGTATTTGTACTTTTCAGTGGCATTGATATGGTTAACTAGAAGCTGAGTTTGTCTGTTTTATGATTCTCCTCTCCATGTATTGGTTTTATGTGAATTGCTCATTCTCAGAGCTGATCTCCCTGTTGCACCCTGCCAATCTTCACAGCCCCCACTGGCTACCCAAGCAGGGGCTGTCTTGCTGCCCCTTGACCGGCTGGTTGAGGTGGGAGGCCCTGGCCCTCAAGCCTGGAGTCTCCACTGGAGATGCAGTGCCACCTCCCAGGTCTCAGCCTGGCTCTCACTGAAATGGTCCATCATGGTGTGCAAGCAGCCTTAGCACCAGAGCTTCCAGCACCTGGGTCCACTTCCACTCCCAGAAGGCTCCCTGCTGTCTCGGATCCACTGCATCTGAGACTACACTTTCTGCTGCTCACTGTCAGATTGGGTGACCTTCTGGTCTTCCATGAAGGCAGTGTAGCCAGGGATACCAGGACAAGCTTCTGACATTCACCAGTGCAAGAACAGCAGTGTGTGGGACCCTGAGAAGGGCAGAGAGTCCCATCTGTAGGTCATGAGAGATCTGAGTCTTCCTGACCTTACTAGTCTCAGGCCTTTTGCATGATCCCACACAGAGGCACTGAGAGGTGGGGTGCCTGTCCATGGTCACAGAGCTGGGAGCTATGTTAGAAGCTTAGCCACGAGACTTTGGAGCACACAGAGGGTCCTCTCAAGCCTGAAGGGAAACTATAATTATTTTGCCACCACAGTCTATTTCTGGGGTTCGCCCTGGGTCCACATCGCCTAACTTTAACTTGGACAATTGTCTCTGCAATGAGGATGCTAGAGATCTTTGCTTTGCAAGGCAGGTGGGTGGGTAACGTCATGGGTGAAGGATTGACTGCGAATTGGCAGAGGTGGATACACACAGGACTACACAAGGGGAGACATGTCACCAGCAGTAGAGCTGAGTTCTAGGGCTTCCCCAGGAACTGGGGGTCTTGGGGCAGTTATATGGGGCTCCATGTCCCTCTGTATCTTGCTACACCAGAAATCAGGTCCAAATGAAAGGAGGCAGGGAGAGGAAGAAGGGAAGTGGAGGGCGGGGGCCTGTCCATATTCTTTCCCCCAGAAATGGCCCTTCTATAAGGCCACCATCTGGTCTTGTCTTAATTTTATCCTGTGTAACCCTACCAGTGGGCAGTGCCGTAGACCCTCAGGAGGTGATGGAATAGAGGAGCCCAGGAATGTACCTGAAGTAAGTTACACCTAGGAGGAGAAGATGGTGGGGGAAACTCTGGAGAACAGCCAAGATCCGCTGGGAAAGACATTCTAGGATAGATTCATTATAACTGGGAAAGAGCCTGCTCCAGACAGGGATGTCCTGGAGACCCAGGGACAGACCTCGATAGAGTGGTGGGATTTTGGAAAGAGCCTTGGAGACTAGCTGCTGCAAGAGGAGCCCAGAGCCCCAGATGGAGTGGAGAGGTGCTACTCGGCTTCACACAAGACCCCTTCCTCCTCTGGGCCTTCTTGGACCCCCCCTCTATCATTTCTCCTAGATGATGGTGTAGATGAGGCAAAAGCACGAAAGCAGCCCCCTTCTTGCTTGCATGGTGAACTTCTGCTAGCTGGTCCCACTCGAGAAAGTTTGGGCCACAGGAGCAGCAGCCCAGCCTACCATGGGCCACATAGCCCTCATGGAGGGAAGGTGACTAACGCTCAGGAAAGTGCTTTCCAGACACGCAGGATTCCATACACAGACAGAAAGGTGGAGTGACCATCGTCTAGGTCAGAAGTAGATCTGAATGCAGAGACTACAGTAATAACTGGAAGAGCGACAGCCTGAGGCCACAGTTGTGACTGCAAGGACCATGGTGCTACTCTAATACACTGTGTATGGACATTACTTTGGCTAATGAGGAAAGAATGAGGCCTAAATCCGCCCCAGACAGCTGCACAGACCCCACACAGACCCGATCCCTATGACCAGCATGTCACCGACCCACAGGTCATGCTGTAGTATTATTGGATAAGATGCTGGGACATCTGAGAAGATGGCAGATCACTCTCACTCCTCAGCCCCATGTGGAGGCCAGGCCCGGAGCCTTGGATGCAGGACTCGTTGGGACTGTGGAGCAAATCCAAGGCTGGGAGGGAGGAGGTACAGACCACACATACCTCCTGAGAGGGTTACCTGCATCTTAGAGCCACTGGAAGCTGCTGGAAGCAGAAAAATAACAATTTGCTGCAACTTTTTATAACTGGAAATAAAAGTAATTTTGTGCATTTGCCCTAGGCCTGCCTTCCTAAAAGCTACCTTTGCTAGTTAAAGCGCTTTGTATTTAGACACAACTCAACATACATTACGGTAGAAAAAATAATGTAATGACTCCTTCTTACACCCATGAACAGAAGCTTTTCATTTTAATGTAGTCAAAAGTGTCCCACTTGCTAGTCTTTTTTATACAGTTATCATCTTGGTATCTTGTTTAAGAAATCTTTCTCTACCCTAAGATTAGCTAGATTTTCTTCTAGAGTTTCAGTATGAAATTTAGAAGTTTAATCCACTATAGTTGGTTACCATAACTAAGGTAAGTAAGGGTTCAGCAACCTCTTTCCATGTGAGTAACCAGTTCACTCAGCTATTACTAGAGTGACATGCACTTCTCTCATCCAATGAAATTCCACACATGCCTGAGTCCAATACAGGGCTCTGTGTTCCATCCTCTGGGTAGGTTGGCCTATCCCTGTGCCAACACTCAACTGTAGCATTAAAATAAACCTTGTTATATGGTATAGCAAATCTTCCCATCTCTTCTTTTAAAGGAACTTTGGTATTCTCCCCTTGATATTTCATAGGAATTTTAGAATCCAGTCTCCTTCCTCTCTTTCTGCATCTCCCTCCTTGCTATCTTGCCATGTTTCTCCAGATCCCCTCCTGGTGGTTTGACTTGCTCATCAGTTGTGACTCCGTGACCTGCCAGGGCCATCCATGCCCAAGTGTTGATATTGTGGCAGTCAGCTACAGGGCTGCTACAAATAAAAGAATCAGGGAGACAGAAAAGTTGGAGTCCCTCTCCTCTCTGGTGAGAAATGCTTTTCCCTCATCTGCTGGAAGCTTTGGAAACTTGCTCACAGCCCTGCTCACTGTCCTCAGTGCTTTCCTGGGTATTTTGGCTAAGTGACTTCCCAAGGGTCATTGGGGACCTGCCTCCTCTGACCTCTACTGTCTCTCTGCCCTCACCTTACTCCCTTAACCACAAGAGCTCATGACACTTATTTTAATTTTCCTGAAAGTGCTTGTGTCCGTTTTTATTCTTTTCCTGGAAATGCTTGTGCTGAGAAAGGTATAAACATTTCCTGTAAATGTGGGCCCTTGTCTATCAGCCATGTACTCCTGAGGGAGGGGCTGGAGTCAGAGACTGCTGTCCTTCCTGCTGCCTCGTGCATGGAGCCTCATAACCCAGGCAGGACAGAGGCTTGCCAGCACTGTCTTTGTATAACAGAGGTCCCCACTCTTTTTGGCACCGGGGACCAATGCTCCTATAAGAATCTAATGCCTAATGATCTGAGGTGGAGCTGAGCCGGTGATGCTAGTGCTGCATCACTAGCAGCTGCAAATACAGGTGAAGCTTCACTTGCTGGCATGCCACTTACCTTCTGCTGTGAGACCTGGTTCCTAAGAGGCCATGGATCGGTACCAGTTTGTGGTCCAGGGGTTGGGGACCACTGCTCTACAGTGACCACAGCAGCACACAGTGTTTGCATTCCCGGGTAAGCACAGGTCTCTCTCTCCCTCTTAGGACAGTGCAGAGGTGAGTGGCCCATGCAGCTGGGCACTGAACACCTCTCTGGTCAAGCAGAGCCCAGGCCCCTCCCATCTTCACATTCCATACTCTCCATATCCCCGTCCCCACCCATTTGTCTCTAGTGGAGCAATTCAGTGGTTGGCCCAGCTCCGCTTGTCACATCAAACTTGCCCAACAGTTAGTTCACTTAGTTCTCTCATTCCTCTCCATTTCTACTATGGAAAGCTGGCTCTATGAAATCAGGGATTTCCATTATTGAAGCTCCAGTGCCTGGCACACAACAGGCACTCAATAAGATTTGCTTCTAGAATAAAGAAATAAAGGAAAGAATCACTTGACAGTTCACATTGTTTTTATTGCCCCATTGACTCTTTGAGCTTATTTAGACCTCCTTATAAGCACATGGTTATTTCTGAAAATATGAGCTCCATATTACTGATGCTATATTTTCACAAGTCAAAGAAGGGAGGTGAGACTAGGTTTTAGTCAGTAGGGTAAGATGGGATACAAATATCATTGAACACAGTTACTCTCTGTTTAAGCAGTTAAATTGAAGCCACAGAGTGTCACCGTTGCCAACAGTTAAGAGCTAAGCATCTATTCAGTTCTTGAAATAGAAGGAGTGGTCACCATCTAAGAGTTTGTTTATAAAATAGTATGTGGCTACGTCAATGTAAAGTAAATTTTATAACCAAACAAAAACTGACATGTGGTGAAATATGTTTCATGGGACTGATGGATTGCTTCCAGGTGAAGGTGTGGGTGAATGTCTACTGCTTCCTAATGGCTCTTCATGCAGACTTCAACAAGGGGCCCTCCTGTGAATGTTCACTGAAATGGATAAAGCAGCCCCCAAGCTCTTCAGGCCTGGTGTCTTTTCACATCTTTATAGTAGACAGTCATTAGCCACATTACCTCGTAGGAGCCCTCTCACTTACCAGCTCCAGGAAACAGAGGGTGAAAGTGATCACCTATCTCTCTCTAATCTCCCTAAAGATTCCACAAAAAAACTGTTAGAACTAATAAATGAATTCAGTAGAGTAGCGGAATACAAAATTAATATACAGAAATCTGTTGTGCTTCTATGCACTAAAAACAAATGATCAGAAGGAGAAATCAAGAAAATAATCCCATTTGAAATTGCTTCAAAACAAAGAAATACCTAGGAATAAACTTAACCAAGGAAGTAAAAGACCTGTACTATGAAAACTGTAAGACACTAAAGAAAGAAATCGAAGAGGACACAAATAAATGGAAGGTTATACCGTGCTCATGAATTGGAAGGATTAATATCATTAAAATGTTAATACTACACAAAGCAATCTATAGGTACAATGCAAACTCTATCAAGAAACCATGGGCATCCGTCTCAGAACTAGAGTAAATTTCCCTAAAATTTGTATGGAATCACAAAAGAACACAAACAACCAAAGCAATCCTGAGAAAGAAGAACAAAGTTGGAGTTATCATGCTCCCTGACTTCAAACTATACTACAAAGCTATAATAATCAAAACAGGATGGTATTGGCACGAAACAGACACATAGGCCAATGGACCAGAATCGGGAGCCCAGAAATAAACCCCTACTTATATATGGTCAATTAATCTATGACAAAGGAAGCAAAAATATATAATGCAGAAATGACAGTTTCTTCAATGAGTGGTGTTGGGAAAACTGGACAGATACATGCAAAAATAATGAAACTTGTCTACGGCCATGATAACCTAAACAAGCCTGATCCCATCTGATCTCGGAAGCTAGGCAGGGTCGGGCCTGGTTAGTACTTGGATAGGAGACCACCTAGGAAGACCAGGTGTTATAGGCTTAAAAAATAAGGGATTGTAAGCTGACAAGGTCCTTGTAATTTGTGAGGTCAACCAAGGGTTTCCTCGCCTAAAAAAATAATAAATAAATAAAAATAAAAATAAAATGGTATTTTAAAAGATGACAATAATAATGAAACTGGACTACTCCCTTACACCATATAGAAAAGTAAACTCAAAATGGATTAATGACTTTAATGTAAGGCCTGAAACCATAAAATTCCTAGAAGAAAACATAGGTAGTAAACTATTTGACATCAGTCTTAGTAATCTCTTTCTGGATATGGCCACTTGAGCAAAAGAAACAAAAGCAAAAAAAAAAAAAAAAAAAAAGCAAACAAACAAAAAAACCCCCTGGGACTTCATCTAACTAAAAAGCTTCTGAAAAGCAAAGAAAACCATCAACAAAATGAAAAAACCATCTACTGAATGGGAGAATGTATTTGCAAATGATATACATGACAAACGGTTGATATCCAAAATATATAAAGAACTCATACAACTTAACACCAATAAAACAAACAGTCCAGTTAAAAAATGGGCAGAGAGCCTGAACAGACATTGCTCCAAAGAGGATATATAGATGGCCAACAGACACATAAAAAGATGTTCAACATCACTAATTATCAGAGAAATGCAAATCAAAACCACACCTGTCAGAATAGCCATCATCAATAAATCAACAAACAACAAATGTTGGTGAGGATGTGGAGAAAAGAGAACACTTGTGCACTGTTGGTAGGATTGCAAATTGGTGCAGCCATTAGGTAAAACACTATGGAGATGCCTCACAAAACTAAAAATGGAACTTACCATAGGACCCAGCAATCCCACTTCTGGGCATTTATATGCACTCCTATGTTCATTGCAGTGTTATTTACAATAGCCAAGATATAGAAGCAACATAAGTATTCACTGATAGACAGTCAGATAAAGAAGATATGGTATACATACACAATAAAAAAGAATAAAATCTTACCATTTGGGACAACATGGGTGCACCTAGAGGGTATTATGCTAAATGAAATAAGAGAGAAATGCAAATATTGCATGATTTCACTTATACGTGGAATTAAAAAAAATTGAAACAAACGCACAAACAAAATAAAAATAGACTCAGAAACAAAGAATAAATTGATGGTTGTCAGAGGGGAGGGGGTTGGAGGGATGGATGAAAGGTGAAGGGGAATATAGTCAATATATATGATAACTCTGCGTGGTAACAGGTGGTTACTAGACTTAGTGTGGTAATTACATCGTAATATATGTTAATGTCGATTCACTGTGTTAAACACCTGAAATTAATATCATATTGTAAATGTAATTATGACCCACAAATTTTAATCCCCTCTTTCCTTGTTTTTAAATAGAAAATGTTGAAGAGTAAAGAAGGGAACAGATCCAGTAACTGCTGAGAAGTAGGTGGGCAGTGTCTAAAATCCACAAATTTTACAAATAAGCAATTAAAGTTGAGATCAACTTTTTAACACCCACCCCCACCCATATGCAGAAAAGAATTAACTCAGCAAATCTGGACTGTCTAGACCCTTTAAATTCCAAAGAAGGATTTGGCCCTTGCTCCGCTCCTGGGAGGTAACCTCAGGCCTTGGAGATGAAAGTGTCTCTGTTTACTTGGGGGCCGTGGGTGATGCCAGATAGTCTAAGTTAACGATGTGACTTATAATGGGACTTGAGCCAGGACGTATCACCTTGATCTCTGGACGGGCTGGAGACTGAAGGTTAGTGACATGGGTGGCAAGCCATGCCTATATGATCAACATCCAACTCAAAACCCTGGACACTATGGCTTGGGTGAGCTTCTCTGGTTGGCAATGCATATTGTCACGCATCATTGCTGAGAGAATTAAGCACGACCTACCCAACAACACTAAGAAAAGACAACTGGAAGCTTGTACCTGGTGTGTCCCAGACAACGTCCAATGTGTCTTTTTCCATTGTTGATATTAATCTGAATCCCTTTGCTGTGATATACTGTAACTATAAATATAATGGCTTTTCTGAGTTCTGTGAATCCTTCCAGTGAATCATTGACTCTGAGGGTAGTCCTGGGCACTCTCCCCACCCGCCATCATTGCGTACCTATACAAGCTGTATTTAGGACCCTTATATTCTTATTTAGAAATAAGAAAGACAGAAATGAGATTTCTGCTTACATGGATGGATGGCTGACAGGCCCAATTACAATCATACAAAATACTTATTCCCCCACAATTCCAAGTGTGTGGAAAATTAGCTTCCAGAAGGATTTAAAAGCTGTATATATAAAGAGGTAGGAACTTTAGAATGTCAAAGGATAGAAATTTCAAGGGAACAAACCTTCCATTTCCCAGTCAGTAAAGACTAAGGTCAAGTTCTTTTCTGGAGACATTATCACCTACCAAAGTTTGTTGTAATAGTGAAAAGCTTGGTGATAACTATATACACTAAGACAAACAAATATCAAAAACAGGACCATAAAAAGATTTGGAATGTGTGAAAAGACAGAACCAATTAGGGGCTGCTTACATTTCTGACCTAACTGCATTTTACAGTGGCCAATGAAAAGCATGGTTGACAATGTGAGATGTGCATATATAGAATTCTAACCTGTATATGAAGCTTTATTAACTTCCATTATGTAACAAAATCAGACTGGAGTCAATCAGGTTGCCAATTACAAGGCAGTTTGAAGAATTTCTTCTTAACCAGATGGTCATGACCCTTATTCTCCCCACTGACTTTCTTGGGGCTTTCCAGCATCTCCATTCTGCAAGGAGGGGGCTTTCGCCCTGGTGGCCACTCCAATAGCCAAAGAAGAGGTACAGTCTGGAGCTCCGTGATGAGAGCCCTTAGCTCACTGGGCCTGGCTTTAGAGCAGGATGAGCTTCCACCTGGCACCCAGGACCTGAGGTCAGTAACACTAGTCTACCAAGGTTGGGGGAGGGGGAACCTAGGACTGAAGAGAGGGCTTGGTCCCCAGGCTACACAAGGAGTTGGCAGCTGCTGGAAATCCTGGCACCTAGCTTCTCCCTGCATCTTTGGAGCTTTCCTACACTGTCCCATGGCCCAAGAAGCAGCTCTGTAAAATTTTGGGGAGAAGAGTTGGGTAGGGCTACAACCTGAAGACTGGTCCTCACTGTGCCCCACTGGGGACTAAGCAGCAAGGAGTGTCCAGTGCCACTCTCAGGAGAGATGGCCTGGTGGTGATGATGACCACCGAGGATGCCAAGCAGTGGCCAACCCTCACAGCCAGCTATTTGGGATGGAGTGGGAAAGTTGAGGTGGATGCCTGGGTCTCTTTCATGTGACCCACCCCACCTAGGCAAGTTTTGGGGTAGACACACCTCAGGTGGCCTTCAGTCCCTCCCTTCTTCCCCTACTGCCCAGATCCAGAAGCAAGGAAGGGGTTCTGAGATCTGAACACAGAAAAGAAACCCCTCGCCCAAAATCAGCTGCCTCCAGGAATAGGAGGGGGTTATCTGACTCAGGCCAAGTCCCCTCTCCAGGCCCAGTGGTACCATTTCCAGACTCTTCGGACAAGGAGTAAGGGCACTGCCTTCCTTCCTCTGCTAGACCAGATGCCCCAGGTCCAATCCCTCCTGAAGCACTTTTCTCTTTTCACAGCATCACTGCCTTCTTCTCAAGACACCCGGTATTCAAGGGAAGTAGAAGGCAGGACTTTGAATCTCTCAGTCCCCATCCCAGAAAGAGACAAGGGAATATGAAGGAGGAAAAGAGGAAGGAAAGGCCATTTACAGCCATCCACACTCCCTCCAGGTGCAGATGTATTGGTTACTAAGCAGGACTGAACCAAGGCCAGCCAAAGTTAAAGGATAAATGTGGGAGAGAAAAAAGAGGGAGCAGAGTGAGCCTGGGCAAAAGGAGGGAGAAAGGACAAGTACGGAAGAGAATGAGGATGCAAGAAGGGAGACCCCTTCTCCACCCGCCTGAGTTCACCAGGCTCAGATGGATGAATGTGCCTGGAAGATCTCTGGGTCTGCTCTGCCAGCTTCCAGAACAGGGCAGCCACTTCTTAATTATCCCCTCAGGGTAAATTAAAGATTTGCCTTGGGCACCTGAGCCAGTCAAGACGGGTACTCCGTCCGGCACACGTCACCACAGATACACCGGCCAAGAGCCAGGGGAACACTGGCACCCGGTAAACACGCGACTTCTGGCCCACAGGGCCAGGGGCTGCCCTGGACAGGGCACTGGAGACTGGAGTTTTAGGCACGCGACAGCCCCACTGCCCCGCCCACTCCACTTTCGGAGGGCGGCAATTGTCGGCTCTGTCAAAGTGTCGGTGGAAATTAGGCTCGAGCCTCCACAAAGAAATCAGGCAGTGATTGAGACCTCCCAGACCCTGGCGTCCGGTGACCCCAGGCTTGTTTTCCCGAATGCTGGTGCAATTGCAAAGACCCCCTTTTACTAGGCATTTGACTCCAGAGGTGCTGCGTCACCCTGCAAAATAGGCGCTTAGGGACGACGCCCAGGCACCTGCGGCACTGGGAGTGGAGGTGGTTAAGGAAGCGAGTGTTCTGTGCTAGCAGTCGGCGTCCGAGGGAAATCTGCATCTTTGGACACAGAATTCTTGAGGGGAGGAGGATTTCGGAAGAATTGTTTGTTTTATTCTGGTTTGTTTTGGTTAACTAAGTAAGGAGTGTTTGACCAGGAAATATACAGATTAACTAAGCCCCTCTCTCCTTTCCTAACTGTGCAGAGGTTGGGTCGCGCCCCTGGCGGACCCTCAGGGACCTGCCCGCCGCCACCACGGTCCCCTCCCCGGCGCAAAACTTCCCCCGCGCTTAGACCTCTCACTTCCAGAGGGGTCCCAGGAGGGCAGGAAGGGGTGCCTGGGACCTCCAGCACAGCCTCTGGGGAAGTAGCAGCCGGGAGGCTCCTTGATGAAAGACTTTGCCCAGGTGGAACTGCTGGGGGCGCCCGGAGCCCCACAGCAGACAGCGGAGGAGGCGCGGCTGCCTGGAGGCTTCTCTTGGGCGTCCCCTGCTGACACCCCCTGACCTCGGGTTGGGATAGCGAGGCGGGGATGGGACACTTAGGTTAGCCAGGGGAATGTTCCGGGGAAGCTGGCGACGATCAGATAGATGCTCAGAGTCACCAGCGCGGGCGGCCAGTGTATGCTCTGAGGTCTGTGACCAGAGCGACTGGGTTCCAAGGGCTTTGGCCAAGGGCTTACGCGGGTGCCTGTCCTGAGCTGGGGCTGCCTCGGCCCTCTCATTCCTCCCTCTGCTCTCCTTTCGGCCCCCAAACACCGGGACAGTGCCTGCAGGTGGTCTCAGAAGCGGAGCTCAGCAGAATGGTGACAAGGTCTCCGCTGCTGCGTCTCCCAGCACTCTCTCTGGGCTCCTCGACTCCGCAGTCCAGACCCCGGGGCTTCAGTAGTGGCTGGGCGTCCTAAATCTCTCCATTCCGCGAGTTCCTGCCCTCTACGACTCGCACACCCATTTCGGGCTCCAAATCTTTTCGGTTACTGAACTTGAATTTGGATTCTCCTGGGAAAGGATCTTCTTGAAAGACTTGGGATTTCGATCTCTCAATGCGAAGACAAATTCATGACTTCTTTACCCTCAAGTGGCTACATTTTTCCCTTTGGTTGGCGGGGAGGAAAGGGGATGTCGCTGCTTGAAGGACAGTTCTTTTTCTCTTTTTAAATTTCCGTTGGGGCAGAGATTTCAACCCTTTGCCAGCTTTAACTTTGAGTATCTGTACTCGCGAGAAGTAAGGACAGGGTAACCTGAAGAGTCGAGGGGCGCCCTGCCCTGCCTCCTGAGCTTTCTAAGAAGACCTGTGCCACTCGTTGATGCTGTGTTAACCTGGAAGGTCTCATCCTGCCAGTTCAGTCCTGGGCCCTGGAAGCACCAGGACCCTCGCAGGAGGGCGATGAGAAGGAGCCTGTACCCCGGAAACACTCCTTGCCTTCCTTCGCTCCCTTCCTGCCCCTTCCCCGCAGTGGGCCCAAGGGCCAGGGCTGCAGAAGAGGAGGCTGAGAGGGGCTAGGGAAGGCAGGAGCGAAGGGCACATAGAACGTGCCTGTCCATCTGCTGCGGGTTATCAGCCCAGCTCAGATGCGGCGGTGCGGAGGGCGCAGGACCCGGGTGCGTGCAGCTAGCTGCCTGCAAGAGCCTGAAAAGCTGGTGGGAGAACCAGCTCCCAAATAGGAAACTAAGAATAGATTTTTAAATCTATGGAAATTTAATTTATGATATATGATAAAGATGCAATTTGATTCAATGCGAGAAAGGTAGTTCGTTTGATATTTGGCTATTGATGTAGAAGAAATTCAGTGTTCCAATTTTCAGAATAAACAAAAATTGGTTCCAGATTTGTTATAGATTTTTTTTTTTTAACGAAAACCGGTAAAGAAATATCAGGGAGATGTTTTTCTAGTCTTTCACTCTTTTTTTTTTTTTTAAAGAGGACATCATTCTAAACTACATTTTTTGATAAGCTTACAATTTTAAATACACATAACCCTTAAGACAGCAGTTGTACCTTGGGACTTCTATCCTACAGAAGCAAAAGCATATGGTACAGGAGGAGACTAAGGGGGAAATGTCATTTAATGGAAAACTGTGCACTGTTTATGGCCCACAATTCCAAGTTTTTAATTTTGATTCTAGGTAGGCTCTGAGGCTTTCTTTGTCTCTGAGCTAATTTACAACTCTGTAAATTGTAAATAACTGATAGCAATGATATGCAACCTGTGTATAGACATGTAAGTAAATCCTGTCCGATGGTCAATTGACATCGCTTCCCAATAGTTAAAGAAACCAATTTTGTCTCCATTTACACATTCATTTCACTATTCCTCATCTATAAATGTGTCTGTTCTCTAATTGTCCTTTGAACTGGTTTTGACATCTTTATCTTTGCCTCATTAATAATGAATTAAATAAAATAAAGACCATACCAACTCTGACTCCTAAATGATAGGGGAATGGTTGCATGGAGCATGAAACTGCCACTTAATAGCAATGAAAACAGTAAAATCTATATGATTCATTTGAAAGATATTCATAGGTTATTAATTCTAAAAAGACATTAAAAATACATATATGACAAGAAAAAATTTGCAATGTTCAGATTAAAATTACAGCAGCTGGAGAGTAAGAGAAAAAGATAAAAGTTAGCCCATAGATAGCCGTGGACCAGCTCTGAGGAAAGACTGTTCACATTCTTATGTATCTGTTGGAATTTAGTCCAACTCCATGGAACCCCAGGAGCCTCTGCTTCTTATTTACATGTGAACTTTCCAACCTACTGCCCACAGCTAATCCACAGCGTGGACACTTCTGGCTTGCAGACTCTGCTGTGCCCATCCCAGAGCTGGCCCATCCTTTGTATCTATAGCTAATTAAATCTTTTCAGAATGGCTTGCTACTTGATGTATAAAAAGTCTTGCAAAACTCCAGGACAATAGACATGCTGTTTTTCCTTCCTAGACTGCTGGTGGTTTAGACTATAAGCCCCAAGAAGGGTTTTTTTTTTTGTCATTAGCAAAAGGCCTAGTAAACTCTTGTTTAAAAAAAAAAAAAACCTTTCATCCATAAAACTTACAACTTTTTATTTAATATATATATGTGAAATATGTAAGGAATATATACTATATATAAGGATTATATAGGGGTGTGTGTGTGTGTGTGTGTGTGTGTGTGTGTGTGTATGGTAGGATCTCATTTTTTATTTTAAGAAAGGAAAAAATAGTGTGTGTGTATTTTTCTATGAGTATAAATACTTGTGGACAGATATATGCTATTAATGTTGTTTATCCTATGATGTCCAGTTGGATGGTGAATGATGGATAAGATCACTAACTTAAATAATAATTATGAAATATTTCACACATTCAAAAAAGTCTTAGGACTAAATAATATAACAAACACATATGTACCCCAGAAGAATTAAACATTGCTGTGTACAACTCCTGGATCACATTGTGATTTCTCTCTCCTGAGGCTGCATGTCCTCAAATTTTACCTCACATATATGCATTTTAATATGTAACATGCAAAAGTATACACATTTAAATTTTTGGTCACTTTAAAGTATTTGCATATTTAAAACTTTATATAAATGATTTGATATATTGAAGGTATTTTTTGAAAAAATTTTTACTCAACGTGAAGCTTTTGCAATTAATCCAGGTTAATATATATATATATATACATATATATATATATACACACACATACATATATATTCGTATATGTTTTATATACATAAAATCTTTTTCTTTTGAGTTGACTTGTTACAAAGAACATATATTACTTTTGAAATTTATAAAACTACTATTATGATTTGTTTTATATAAAAAAGAACTTTCTTGATTAATATAAGAGAGTCTGGAAAAAATGACAGGACACATCTGTGTTTGGATAAGAAAACACTTTAAAGATATCAATAATCCATAAATTTTTGGTAATTGAAACACTATGGTACTGGTATCAGAATAGAGATACTGATTGATGGAAAAGAATTAGGAGCCTACAACTGTCCCATGAGAAATTAGTATATAAAAATATAATTTTACAAGTCAAAAATAAACTGTTAAATAAATTATATTGCAAAAACCAACTACCTGATTGAGGGGAAATTACATGACTATTTTACTGCACCTACTAAAATAAATTTCAGATGATTCAAGGCATAATATTTGGATCCAAATAAGGAAGAAAGCATGGGTGAAGCCAGTAAAACAAGGGGAGGTTTTTCACCTGAGGCTCCTCATTCAAACCACAGAACACAGAAAATTAATTGAGTGACTATTTCTCAATTCCACCAATTCTATATAACTGTTACCATTCTAGATGCTAAAAAGAGAAGTTAATTCATTGCATACAGTATGTATCTACATCATTAGGGCTTATCTCTCTCAGGAAATCCTTGTTTAGAAAGGCTAAAACGCAAATAACAAATGGTGAGAAATAGTTGCAACATATATGAACAGGCATTTATATTCCTAATGCATAAAGAACTCTCAAGCATAAGTAAAAGATGATGATACCAATACACAAATATCTTAGAGAAGCAATGTAGAAAAGAAAATATGTAAATTGCCAATACACATGAAATTCTTTTAACTCTCACTAGCAATTGATTAAATGAAAATTTAAAAGTAAGTAACAATTAGACATTGCTCTTAATTAATGAATTGTCAAAAATGATAAAGGTTGACAAGGTTGTGCTGAAATCAACACTCGGGTACTTTTGGAAGCACACAAACTGGTATGTCTGATATTTCTCGAAGGCAGTCTGGCCCAAGGAGATAATTACATGGGAGCAAAAATGTATAACAGAGATTTTGATTCTAAAATTTTAAAATAATGTATAGAAAAAACTGCAAATGACATGTGTATACATCCCTGGAAGCTTGTTTACTCAGAATTCTTCAATGGACCTGCAGATAAATGAGGCAGGCCTACATATAAATAAGTAAAGAGTAAAGTAAGTACATTATAAGCAATATGGTATATAAATGGTGCCACCTAGTAGGTCACACCCTGTTTCTGTTGGGAGGGCTCAGACTAAGGCTCTTCACAGCAGGTTCTTTCCTGGGAAGAGCCTCTTAAGCCTTAAGACTCATGGTTTGCTCTTGGAAAAGTTTGCCCTAAATCAAATTTCTCTATCAGAAACCACATACATTAAAACATGCAGTCAACTTAAAAGTTAGGTTAAAAGAATGTCAAAGACGCTTATTGGCCAAGTGAATCAGGTCTTATTTATTTTTATAAGACATTGGAAAACTGTTCTCTGATGATTAGATTTGAAAGGACTGTCGGAAATGGGCAAGACTGGAACTAAAGTAACCGATGAGAAGAATTAGAAAATATGGGGCCAGAGAAAGCAAAGTGCCTGCTCGAACGGAAGGAGAAATATAAATTCAAGAGATATTCCGAGGACAGAATAAACAAAAGTTAATGATTGATTTGGAGGGTGGGGTGAATGATGGGGAGGGGACTTTAAATCAAAAGCCTTCTTGAAATCATCTAGAAACAGCTGGGATGAAGATTTTCAATCATAACCTCAATAAATGAAGCCCCAGAAGTTCTATCTCCAACCATTTCCATTCAGCAGCAGCAACAATTATACCCATCGATACAACCCTTCCTTCACCTACCTCCATTGAGGCTTACATATATCTTCCACCCTAAATCTTCTCAGTTAATTACCTCAGTGAGCCTTTATCATGATCTCCCATTTTAAAATCCCCAATGTCTGAGCTGCCCTTCACCATATTTCTACTTTACCATTAGAAGGAAAGGAAGCCACCTAGTTTTCTCTGTGTTTCATGAGGGCCACAGGCTAGGGAATTACCTCATCAGCATTTTTTTGACTTTAGTTCCAGGACTTTGGTGGCTCAAGGCTGAGGGGAAGCATGGGTGGGGGTGGGGGACAGGGCAGATGACCAGCAGGGTTTGGATGCAAGGCAGGATACCAGTCTTCAGACTGGTGGGGTCGAGCAAAGGAACCACCTGTAGAGGGCTGAGAGGGAAGGGCGTGATTATAGGGGTGAGGAAAGCAGGTCACCGGTGGAGATGGTGTTGTGTAGGAATAGGGGCAAGCAGTGGACTCAGGCAAGAAGCCAGAGAAGGTGGCAGGAGGCAGATGGGCCAGTGGCTGGAGCAGGGACCGCTCTTGCTTCCTCTGTTTAGCTCTGCGGTTCTGGAACCAGACCTGAGGAGTGTGGAGAATAGCCATATCAGGGCCCCTCTCTTAAACAGGTGGCACTGTCACATGAGGCCCCTCTCCCCCAATGACAAAAGGTACAGGAACAAGGTATTAGTCTTTCCCACATCATCAGAGGAAGCAAAGCTCTCCAGCATGCATGTCTGAGCCAGGTCTCCTGACAAATGAGACCCATACCCCCCAACCTGTATCAAAATTTGCCCTACTATAAGAAATGTCAATTTTCAATAAGAGATTAATATGACACAATGGCATTTTTCCTCCCCAGAGAATGGGAAATTCTGCCTAGGATTATTAGAGGTTAAGACTACAGATGGGTTTATTTGTTATAGACAGGGTCGGATTTAGGGTAGGGTTTATACTTAAGATTAATTAGCTCCATAATTAGAATTGAGGGAGCATAGGGCCTGTTGAGTTTCAAGGTCATGTTTAGGGACAAGGTTACATATGTATGTGAACAGTTAAGATTGAATTTCTGTTTGTGTGGAATTTACATCACTATTGAGGTTGTGAGTAGGTATTGACATTCAAATTAGATTATGTTAGAGCTAGGGTTAGACTCAAGTGACACTCCTGGTGCAGGTGAGGTTATGTTGACTGATGGATGTGGCTACATTCAGGTAAATGTGGGGCTGGGGCCTTAACGCCTGTGAGAATTTGTGCCCCAGTGGCTTCTGAGTCCCAAACTGCACTTCTTCCCAGAGGAAGGGGTGATCCTGGAGCATCACCTGAATTCTGGCCTCGCCGAGACCTGTGTCCCTGGCAAGGCCCTCTCGGGCCCAGATGTCAGGGTACTGGTTCCTCCCAAAGGCTGACTCCAGCTGTTCCAACTGTGCTGGACTGAAGGTGGTGCGGTGGCGCCGTCGGGTGTGTGGTTGACCCCTTGGTCCGCCTTGAGGAGAAAGCCTTGGTCTTCCCACTCCTACACCAGGGAGGTTCCTATATGGCTGAGGACCCACGTCTGAGGATAGAGGGAAAGGGAGAGATTGCTGCCAAGTGGGCCCACCCATCCATCATTGGACCACAGGTGCTGGTCCCTGAAATTCTTCTACTCGGTGCCCCTATATGACCAGAAATCCTTCAGCTTTCATAACTAGTTGAAGCTGGCTCAGCCCCAGCTTCAGCTCCACTTCAGCTCTGCATCTCCTAACCTACGCTGTGCTCTCCACACCGGGTACACCCCTCAGACCTGCTTCACATCCTGGTCACTCAGCTCTGTCAGCCTCATCTCTCCAAGTGCATGCCTACCCCTATTCCATTCCCCCAGATGCACCCCCATGTAACTTGCTCCATCACACACTTTCCGCCTCTCTGAGCACACATGCTACCCTACTGGGACTCATTCGTAGATCTCGTATTTGCTCTGACACCCTAACACACTGTCTAGGTCTCTAAGACTTGTCCATGTTCTCAGAGTTCACATTCACCCGAAACCTTCTTTATACAGCTCCCATCCTCCTACACCCCTCACCTGGGGGGGATGGAACTTTTCCCTTCTTCCGCTCAGACACACCCTCCCCTCATGTACATTTCATCTTTTCCCCTAGTCTGCCCCGGCCACGAGGGCTGCAGGAACCTGAGCTCGTGGGAAAGGCTTGCCTGTCCTTCCCACAGGCTCACTAAGCCCCCACACTAATTAGTTTGAGAGCCAGCCGGGGAAGAGAGAGCAGGGAGCGAAAAGAAACACCTGGAAGGTGCACATTGAGAAAAGGAGACGTCTGGAGCGGAGGCCCTCATCCCCATGGGGACCCAGGGGTATGGCCCCAGCCAGTGCTCACTGTCTACCTGGGGACACAGGTACATTGAGCCACTGGTTCTCTATTCTCTTCAGATTCAAAACCCTTGAGACCTCCAGCTCCGTCCTTCAGAGAAAGTGCAGTGGGCAAACTCCGAGGTCAGAAGTGAGAAGATGATTTCAGGTTTGCCTCTGCTGCCCCAGGATGTGTGCTGTTCAGCAGCTTGTCCTGCCAGGGCTTCAGTCCCCAGTCTATAAAACGAAGGGATTGCTCTAGGCTTTCTAAAGATCCCATGGTTTTATCATTCTAGGGTTCTGGTTCTGATTTCTCATCTTCATCTTTGTGGTAAACCATTGCTCCACAGGAGCCCAGGTATGGAGCCCCCACACCTATTGCCTCCTCAGGAGCACCCCAGAGATTCACTTACCCACTGTGGAGTTCCGAGTGCCAGTGGCTGGGTAGCTCTCTGGCCAGAGGCTGCTGCAAACTCGCCCCTTCTTTTGCTTACCCAGCTCAATCTTCCCTTCTGCTTCCATGTCCAACAGCAAACACCCAAGATGGTCCAGTCTCCTGTGTTCCTGAGCCTTTAGTTCTGACTCAGGCTTCCTCTGTTCCTGTTGTTCCCCTCTGTGTCTGTTGTCTTACTCCTTCTCCCTCTATTTATACCTCTCTCTGAGTCTCTCTGTGTAGATAGAGATCTTTGTCTTTTTCAGTCTCTCTTAAATTTTTCCTCTAATTCCCCATTCCTTCACTTGAGTATCATCTCTCTCTGTCTTGCCCTCACTATTTCTCTTTTTGTCCCACTTTCCTCTCCTTGCATTACTCTGGGAGACGGTTCTCTCCCTTTGCTCTCAGCTGTCTACTTTCCCAGCTTGCAATCCCACAGCACCTCTTTCTCCCTGAGTCTTGAAGGAGTGACCTCCTCCTCGCCCTGTGGGCCCATCCAATCACTGCCTGGTCACCAGAGCCCCATGTCAGGGGAGGATCACAAGCCGGATGAGGGAAGGTATTCTGTCTGGAGGGTCCAGGGACTGGGGCCAAGAGCTCGTGTTCCCAGAGGACCGAGTTCTTTTGTCCCATTAAATCCCCTCCTGGGAGCAGGCAGGGGAAGGAGAAGAAAATGCATTCCTCATAAGACCCCTTCTCAGAACCCCACCTGGCAGGGAGGGGTGCAAATGGGGGCTTGGGCAGGGCCTGCCTGGCATCTCAGCCTGAGTGTGATACCCAAGGGCCCACCTGTTTACAGAAAACTGAAAACCTGAAAACCTGAAAGATGTAAGTGCATTCTGGCCCCTCTTAGATACCTTGATTGTCAGAATACACTAGACTTCCCCTCAAGACAACCTGAATTGTGGGACAAGTCTCCAGGATATCTGAGTTCTCAAGTATTCTCTGCTTTTGTCCCCCAAACGTCACCTCCTCATTCACACAGAAGCCTCAGGACTCCATCACTTTCCAAGGTTGCCCAGACCTTCAGAAAGCCCTGACCCTCAAAAGCATATGAATTCCAGGTGTATCTTGATCCCCTCCCCAACCCTAGGACTCTGCAGGAGACAGAGATTCCCACAACATCCTGACATTTTTATTATTCAAGGAAACCCTGACATACCCAGAATCCCTGAGCAGTCAGGATATCCTGACACTCCCATCACTCTGCTTCTTAAGGTTACATAGACACAGGAAGTATATTCTGATATCCCTAGGACATCCTGACTCTTTAAAGACAACCTGATACCCCAGGACTCTGGAATCCTCTAGGACACACTGAAACCCAGAACATCCCACCTTTATTAGATCCCCCTGCCACCACCATGAAGTTCAAAGCTCTGAAGACACACCAACCCAGTGAATGGGCAAGGCGGAGGACAAGGAGGGGCAAGGCGAGGGATTTTTGTGAGTCTATGGCTTTCTCTTTTTGCTAGCAATTATGGCTGCTAGTCTGGCAGCTGCCACACTGCTGTGCGACATCTCTGCTTCAGTCACCAGGTTTAGCTGCAATGGGAGCTGGCTAAACTACTCAGATCAGAATGTTGCTGCTGTCCCTCCTTCCCTCTGGGCTGCCGCATGAGGGCTGCAGTCCAACTCTTAACACCACTTACTGCATCAGCTTGGGCCTCGTCTGGTGCTAGACTGTCTGTAGTCCCTGTCTCTGTCCCTCCCCTACTTGCCTCTCCTGCTCATTTCAATGCATCCACCTTCAGATTCCTGGATGCGTGGACCTCTCATCTCAGATGTGTTTGTATGTTGAGCAGGGGATCCTTTGTTGAATTATAACTGTCCAACTTGCAGTAACTTTAAGAGCAGAAACAATGGGGTCTTCTCATTCTACCATGATGCAGGTATCACTCCTCCCACAGGATTTTATGTTAATTTTTTTCTTTAGTTTATAAATAATTTGGTTTTATTTTTTAATATAGGAATTTTGAAAAACATTGTTTTAAATTTTACCAACTGGATATTTCTTTTACCTTTTGATTTTTGGTTTCTAATTTTTGTCTTTGTGATGGAAACTAAGAGAATGTATCCTACAAAATCAATGTTTGGGGGCTCTATATAAGTTTTTGTTGTAGCCAAAAAAGGGTAATATTTATAATTATTCTCTGGGCTTAAAAGTAAAATGTGTATTCTTTATTTACAAGGTGAAAGTATATGTATTATATGTATACATACTTAAAATCAAATTTATGCATTGTTTAAACAAAATCTCTGCCATATAATATTAACTACTTCATCTGTCAAATTCTGGGAAGTATATATTAACATCTACCATTAAGATATTGCTATAATTAACTTTAAATTTTTTTATGAGCCTTTGCCTTATGCAAACTATTGTTATATTATTTGGTTCGATGTTTCATAACAGTTATTAAGTTCTATGTATTTTTCCTTTATTATCGTAAATTATTCCCCTTTTGTGACATTCTTGTATTTGGTTAAATTACTACTTTATCTGTAATTAGTAGTGCTACCCTCGTTCTCTAATTTTTGCCTTTACCTAACACATGCTTGCTCAATTTCATATTGTGTTCTTTTTACTTTTCTTAAAATGTGGGTTTTTAAAACTCACCTTTTAACAATTTTGCTTTGTATATGACACACAAATAGGCACTTATAAGTACACATCCAATGTCCAATAGTCAGTCCATGGATACTGTGTATTTAGATGACCACATACACCTAGTATTTCTCTACCGCTTGTCGATAGACCAACATTTCTAGGTTGTGCCTCTGGGTTCTTGTGTCAGGGAGACAGTAATTATTACAAAGATTAAAACACAGAATTGAAGTTCTGCTTTTAGTTATAACTTTCTTAGTATAAATTAACAAATTAAAACTTGTATTTGAAAGAAGAAAGAGTACAGGGTACTGAAGTCTTAAGGATTATACTTAAGCCTTTGTTTCTGAACAAAGTATACAGAATGAAGCTGTTATGCATCCCTGTGGGCCAGTTTCATTGGTTTCACAATTTTTCTTCAGGTCAATTCAGGGCACAGAGCAGGCAATTAGGTATATTCTGTCTGTGGCATGGGCATGAGATGGACTTGAGGCAGTGGGAAGCAAAAATTCTGAGCACTGAGCTGAGTTCCCTTCTGATGTATCTATATCGGGAGAGAAAAGGAACAAATAACAGTGACAATAGGAACCTCTAACAAGGAGCTGTGGGGAATCAGCCCTCGGGATGCCCAAACTTGGCAACTATCGCTGCCCAGATCCCCATGAAAGTCCCGATCTCCAGGGACAGAAGGTCTGCTTATTTGCTCTCAATCAACCAAGCCAGACCCAGGAGAGGCACCGTGTCTAACCCTAGATGTTCTCCTCCAGTGAGAAAAGCTTCCTCCCTCTTCAGCCATGGCTGAGTCTTTCCATCATCCTGGGTCCAGCGAGGAGCCATTGGAGATGGGCTTCCATGAGAGCATCTGACAGCAGCAGAGAGCAGCCAGGTAAGAAGGGCTGGGAAACAGTTGAGGGTATGCTTACCTCCAATGACAAAGGCACACAGGCACATACATAGATTTACATTGGGAAAAACAGACACACT